>JAFBMS010000135.1:47500-107500 GCA_019788955.1 Albula glossodonta | reverse complement strand
GGGTTTTTTTTTCCCGGAAAGACTGTGTCATTTTGAAAAGAAAGCACACTCCCCAGCCTTCAAATTAAAATAGAAACGTCAGGCAGGGGAGGGTGGTCAAAGACGATGAGGGGTGAAGTATTTGAAACCGAGGCTCTTTCTCTCCGGATTTCGGTATCAGGGAGCCAGCATGCTGATGTCAGAATTGAAGCGCTGTTTTCTCATTAACTCTGAGGGGGGGAGCTGAGGTTTTCGTGGACTCTTCAAAGGGCAAACTATAGTGAGCTGTCAATCACTGAGTTAATTAAGCCAATGAAATCCCTCCCTGACTCATCCTGATGTTTTCCAGCTGTTTGCTGCATCCTGTAGTTTGGAAATGGTGTTGCGTAATGACCCGAGTCTGAACATTTACATGTCATTGTATGAGAATTTGGGCCATTAAAGACCCTTTTTCTGTCTTCCCCTTGAAATTATTTTCTACATGCCATAAGGTACATTCTCCCATACATTACCAATGTGATGTAGCTATTGCTGGCAAAATTATTGAAGAAATTAGGGAGTTATTTTTCCAACTAGTTCCATGAACTCCAATGTCACCACTCTCTGCTTCAGCTCTAAGCGTTTCTTCGAGTAACACCAGAAAGTATGCTTGGCCAGACCAGGCCTTCAAAAGGTTTGCAGAATGCAGCCTGCTTTGAAAGAAAGAAAAAAAAACAGCAATCACACCTGTGCTTCAGAAATGGAGCTGTGCGCCTCTGACCGATCCACTGTAAAAAACTGAGACCCAGAACTGAATCAGATGGTCTTGAACAAACTGATGTGATAAGAATTTTCCATAACATTTCATCTAATGAAACTCGTCAATGTAATAAATATGTAACAACCACTGAGACAGTTAAACTGCATGTTCATTCTTACTTGCCTCCAAGAACGTACTCCTGAAAACAGAGGCATATTCTAACACATATTCTCATGGGTGTCATGAAATTATCAAAGAAAACTAAGTACATTAGAGTAATCTAGTAATATGCCTCAGGAATAAATACTTTTCTCTGACATACACTTCTGACATACACTTCTGGGGAAAGAAAAGTTTGGGTAGCATTGCTTTTGTGCATTAGCATTCAGTTTTGCTTATCTTTGCTGTTCACGTTAGCAGACCTGCTACCGGTGAGTTTTGTAAAAGACTTGAGTACAATGACATGGGCAGAGAAAATGAATGCTTTGAGTAAATGTTATACTAGTAGGAAAAGGAAGGGGTATAAGTAAACCTGAGACACAAACACTCACGTTTCCTGTATTTTCTTATGTCCTACAGCATGACGGAATGCCCTATTGTCACAAACCCTGCTACGGAACCCTGTTTGGACCAAAAGGTAGGACAGCTAGAAAAAAAAAAAACCTTCCTAACCAAAATGTTGCATAATGAAGTCAGTTTAGTGCTTGGGTAACCAGTCTTATTCAAATGAACTTATTATGGTCGACAGTGAAGATCTTCATCAGTTGAATCATGCAAGTTTGGGCTTTGATCTTACACCCATAAGATCAAACCGCTGGTTGTTGACAGGTTAATTGTGTGTGTATTGTGTTGTTTGTGTTATTGACTGGTTTAGCTGGAGGTTTGCTGGATGACTCCCAGTGCAGGGGCACTGTAAACCTGAGGCCAGCAAAGGGTTAGCCTTCCCTGTCACTGACTTTGATGTGACCTGAAAAACCATTCATCCTAGAGTCAGAGAGACAGGCCAGTAATTTGCTGTAATTACAGTCAAAGAAGCAAACTGGAAACAGAGACACAGGGGCTTGTTGGTCTGTCCACGCCGTGTGTCACTGTGTCTCAAGTGTGCCCATGGCAGATCGCTGGGTGGCAGAAGTGCTGCTCCAGCTTCTGTGGTCTAAATGGATCGACTAAATGGGTTGCTTTCAGAAAAGCTCACACAAGGCAGCTTGGCAAAGCATTCTGGGAACTTTCTGCCTCCAGCAAGAAAAGCTCTAGGCTTTAGCTGGACTTCTTCATTGTCATGACAGTTTGTGAGACAAATCCATTCTTTCCTGAAAATCCGTAACCCAGTTTTTAAATGCACACAAAACATACAAAAAAATTGCATGTACATACGTTGTGTATAAACAATCTAAAGACTTCAGCAGAATATTTACTGATGCTTGCTTTAACAGACAACCTTATCCAGAGTGAGAAACATCTCACATCTTTCCTTGCTGTCTATTTATACAGCTATATGGATATTTACTGAGCCAGTTCATGGGAAGCTCTTACAATAAGCCAAAAAAAATATTTTTCATAATGTTGAATATTAAGAAAAATAATCTTGGTGATAAAATGGCACGTGGCAGAGCCTCCGAGTGGGTGAATGGTTAAAGTACACTGATCCCCACACAGCTGAGGGTGTTCCACAGGCAAAGGAGTGAGAGTGCGTCTCTGAGCTAAACCAGCCCTGGGGTGCAGCACAGTGACCCAGGGTTTGAGTGAAGGCTCGGCCCCGTCCTGCTGAAGCACGCAAGTCACTAATCAAAGCCCCAGAAACGTCACATTCGCTCAGCCTAATCCCTCCATTTTGACATGAAAGTATGGGAACTGCGTGCTGGGCAGAAAAGCTTCACCCATCTTAAAGCAGTGGAAGATTTGATGTTAGATCCAATATATTATCTTTAAAAAGACCTCAGGGGAGAGCAGGTATCCTGTGTTCATCCAAATGAGAATGTAATTCCCCTCAAATCCCCTCAAATGCCAGTCTCACCTCCAGGCGTTTACTTTGATACATTTGCTTGTCAAAGGTAGTCTCTTTGTAGTAGTTTTTAGGTGTACTTTCAACCGTAAGGAAGCTAAAATCCTTTTAAATGTAGTTAGACCCAAAAGACTGAAGGGACACCCAGACATTTTTGCCTAGCTTGAGGGCTATTTGTATTTTTTTGTATAATGAGATTGCAGAGTTCTTAATTGGATTAGTCCCTGGTGTGATTTGCTTAAACTCTCTCTGGTTAAATGGAACCAGGATCACATGGAGTAAATTAAGGACACATAGTTAAATTATGGATGGATGAAATGGCTCATAGATGTGATACAAAGGGGAAATTTGACACTACAGAGATGTCAGTCTGACTGACTACATCTTGCCTATTGATTGCAAGAAAGATAAACATTTAGCCATTTTCATTATATGTCAGATAAATAGAAAAAAACAGTCTCTGATTCTAGAGCATAAACATGACAGTAGCTAACAGTGATTTGCACATACAAGAGCTCTGTCAAATAGTGTCAGCCCTAATACTATTTATAACCTGTCAATAGCATAATAGCTTGGGCTGGGCTTGTAGCTCAGAGGTTACAGTGTAGTGTAATGGTTAGGAAGCTGGGCTTGTAGCTCAGAGGTTACAGTGTAGTGTAATGGTTAGGGAGCTGGGCTTGTAGCTCAGAGGTTACAGTGTAGTATAATGGTTAGGGAGCTGGGCTTGTAGCTCAGAGGTTACAGTGTAGTATAATGGTTAGGGAGCTGGGCTTGTGGCTCAGAGGTTACAGTGTAGTATAATGGTTAGGGAGCTGGGCTTGTAGCTCAGAGGTTACAGTGTAGTGTAATGGTTAGGGAGCTGCGCGTGTAGCTCAGAGGTTACAGTGTAGTGTAATGGTTAGGGAGCTGGGCTTGTAGCTCAGAGGTTACAGTGTAGTGTAATGGTTAGGGAGCTGGGCTTGTAGCTCAGAGGTTACAGTGTAGTATAATGGTTAGGGAGCTGGGCTTGTAGCTCAGAGGTTACAGTGTAGTATAATAGTTAGGGAGCTGGGCTTGTAGCTCAGAGGTTACAGTGTAGTGTAATGGTTAGGGAGCTGGGCTTGTAGCTCAGAGGTTACAGTGTAGTATAATGGTTAGGGAGCTGGGCCTGTAGCTCAGAGGTTACAGTGTAGTGTAATGGTTAGGGAGCTGGGCTTGTAGCTCAGAGGTTACAGTGTAGTATAATGGTTAGGGAGCTGGGCTTGTAGCTCAGAGGTTACAGTGTAGTGTAATGGTTAGGGAGCTGGGCTTGTAGCTCAGAGGTTACAGTGTAGTATAATGGTTAGGGAGCTGGGCTTGTAGCTCAGAGGTTACAGTGTAGTATAATGGTTAGGGAGCTGGCCTTGTAGCTCAGAGGTTACAGTGTAGTATAATGGTTAGGGAGCTGGGCTTGTAGCTCAGAGGTTACAGTGTAGTATAATGGTTAGGGAGCTGGGCTTGTAGCTCAGAGGTTACAGTGTAGTATAATGGTTAGGGAGCTGGGCTTGTAGCTCAGAGGGTACAGTGTAGTGTAATGGTTAGGGAGCTGGGCTTGTAGCTCAGAGGTTACAGTGTAGTCTAATGGTTAGGGAGCTGGGCTAGTAGCTCAGAGGTTACAGTGTAGTGTAATGGTTAGGGAGCTGGGCTTGTAGCTCAGAGGTTACAGTGTAGTGTAATGGTTAGGGAGCTGGGCTTGTAGCTCAGAGGTTACAGTGTAGTGTAATGGTTAGGGAGCTGGGCTTGTAGCTCAGAGGTTACAGTGTAGTGTAATGGTTAGGGAGCTGGGCTTGTAGCTCACAGGTTACAGTGTAGTATAATGGTTAGGGAGCTGGGCTTGTAGCTCAGAGGTTACAGTGTAGTGTAATGGTTAGGGAGCTGGGCCTGTAGCTCAGAGGTTACAGTGTAGTATAATGGTTAGGGAGCTGGGCTTGTAGCTCAGAGGTTACAGTGTAGTATAATGGTTAGGGAGCTGGGCCTGTAGCTCAGAGGTTACAGTGTAGTATAATGGTTAGGGAGCTGGGCTTGTAGCTCAGGGGTTACAGTGTAGTATAATGGTTAGGGGGCTGGGCTTGTAGCTCAGAGGTTACAGTGTAGTGTAATGGTTAGGGAGCTGGGCTTGTAGCTCAGAGGTTACAGTGTAGTGTAATGGTTAGGGAGCTGGGCTTGTAGCTCAGAGGTTACAGTGTAGTGTAATGGTTAGGGAGCTGGGCTTGTAGCTCAGAGGTTACAGTGTAGTGTAATGGTTAGGGAGCTGGGCTTGTAGCTCAGAGGTTACAGTGTAGTGTAATGGTTAGGGAGCTGGGCTTGTAGCTCAGAGGTTACAGTGTAGTATAATGGTTAGGGAGCTGGACTTGTAGCTCAGAGGTTACAGTGTAGTGTAATGGTTAGGGAGCTGGGCTTGTAGCTCAGAGGTTACAGTGTAGTATAATGGTTAGGGAGCTGGGCTTGTAGCTCAGAGGTTACAGTGTAGTATAATGGTTAGGGAGCTGGGCTTGTAGCTCAGAGGTTACAGTATAGTATAATGGTTAGGGAGCTGGGCTTGTAGCTCACAGGTTACAGTGTAGTATAATGGTTAGGGAGCTGGGCTTGTAGCTCAGAGGTTACAAGGATACAACTATAGAGCCTGTTGTTGTATGCTTCAGCAAGCTACGTCACCCAAAGTTGCATTTCCAGTTCTATAAATGTGTTTAATAATTTTTTGTGCCTCAGATTAGATTTTTGATGTGCTTCTAATGAGAAATATCAGCTATATTTTCCCAGCAGTCTGACCTATTAAAACAATAAAGCTTTGAGCTGGAACAGAGCTGTGCAGCGGTTAAATGCTTCCCCCCTACATATGGGATTCCCTCCAAATGAGATGGGTTCCTTCTCTTTCCACCCAGCATGGAGTTTGCATGGAAAGCTCGGGGGAGGCCTGGAAACAAAGGATTTACAGAGAAAAGCACTCTGCTATATGAGGAAATGCCATGAAATGACTTGGAAAGAAACCGTAGAATTCAAAATAATTCGAAAGGCATTTCCTGATCACTACATTCCGTTGTCTATGGCATGCACTTCGCCGGTTTCTGAGGCCGTTAGCCGTACAGCAAGAGTGCTGGCAAGGGCTCCAGAAACTGTCCTTTGAACTGGAGCTTCCTCAGGCAAAAATGAAGCACTTTCCTTTTGAACTTAAACAAGTAATAATTTGTGTTTGTTTTTTCCAAGATGAAAGATCACCACATCATATTTCTTTTTTGTGAAAGGTCTCATGCCCCACCAAAAAAAAAACAAAACAAAAAACAAAACAAAAAACAAAAAAAAAACAAAACAGTAAACATATCAGAAGGCCCACATTTTGGGCAAATATTGTGGAGTTTTAGAATTGCAGAACAGAACAGTATTGGACGCAGATGCCAGTTGCCTCTGCTGCCAGGTAAGAATTGGCCCAATGTTCACTGAGGCTCATTTAGTACAGTGGAAAGGGAATCCATGTTACACAAAGGTTTTCACCAGGACTACCATGGATATCTATATGATTTCACCAGAATAACTGAGGGTATCAGCATGGCCTTGGACAGGTGTTCTGTAACTTCTTAGCTTACCAATGAGTGATGCTGATTCTTTTTGACTGCTTGACCAATCAGCGTCAAGGAACGGAAGGCGTAATTTTATAATCAGGTCTCTGCCCCCGCCTTTCTGCAGGTGTCAATATCGGAGGGGCGGGGTCATACATCTACGACACGCCCCCGCCCACCCCTGTTAACAAATCCTCCAATGGCCCGTGGGACGGGTCCCCGACCACGCCCTGGACCCCCGCCCAGACCACCCGGCAGCAGACCAAAGGTAAGCGGGGGTGGGGGGGGCACATGCAAATATATATTTCACAAATACATGAATTGGACCGGAAATACTTCTTGTTGCTGAAAGAGAGTTTCCTCCCATCTCATTCTTTTTCATGACGTCTTGCACAAATACCAGACTAATGTAGCCTCCATGATTCTTTCATGGTTCCGTATTTAGTCACCTCATATGCACTCTATATGTACTACACAGTATATACAAAACATTTTATATACCCCTTTGGTAGTTTTATAGTGAATATTTAATTTTTTTTTTCTGCTGCCAGCAATGTGTGCATGTTGGGTAGAGAAACTTCCCACAAGGGAAGGAGGAAGCGGCATCATCAAAGAAACCCAGCGCTGGAAACACTTTAGTGACCGATAGGTGCATTTCATTATTTTTAAATCACGCACCGAGCTGCTCGCTCTCACAGCTCTGGGATGAGGGAAGGAGATATAAATAACCAAATGACTCCATCACGAGCGAGTGAGGGCCGAACGCCCGTAACAAGGCGGGCCGTTTGGGGAGGAATTTTAATTGGCCCGCTTTAATCGCACTTCCTGAAATATTTGTTTTAATGATCCTTTTCCGACTGGCAGGGAGACCAAGCAGAGCTTGCCCGGGATTGATCTGGAAATGTTCTTTGACACACGAAAAGCCCCCCTTGTGCTTTGGGGGGATGGGGGTGGGGGCTAACGTTCAGGGCTGCTTACCACATAGGGAATGCAGTCTGACGCATTTCAAAGCAGAGACATGGGATGTTGTTTAGTCAAGGTTTATCTTTCTCTTTACATCTAAGCTATGACATCTCAGTTTGAAATCTTAAACATTTGCTCAAACTACATGCTCAGAAGTTTCTGTTTGATCAATTTCTTTATCTCTGGACAGACAGACAGGATTTTTAAACATGGCAATCTTTCTTTTTCCACATGCTGGAAATTACAGATCCTCAGTAAAATTCATTTAGGAATAAGTTAAGGTATTCCCACATTTATGGGCAATATTCAAAAGCTACAAGTGAATGTTCTCTTTATGATATATTTTCCTTGTCGTTACACTAACCTGACAAAAACCATGCGTTTCCGTGAAGTATGAAGCAACGTTTATTCCACATTTATCAGATGTCAGTCCAAAAGGATGTTCTTCTGGAAATGACTCCATTTAAGAAAGCTATGAATTTAAGACAAGAATGTTCATTCTGAACCTCACAAGGAGGGCAAAGGATTGTGGGAGCTGTAGTCCTTTTGGTGTCAACGAACAGCTGCGTTTTGGCATCCATTTTAGGCACATTCCAGATAAAAAAAGAACATGTCACAGGGCTTCTGATCAGCCACTGTGGCTTATCTCATGCGTAAATGCTTTCTCGTGTCTCGTTCCAGCCTCCCCCACGTACGTGAAGACATTCGCGGGCGAGACGTCGCTCTGCCCTGGCTGTGGAAAGGTGGTGTATTTTGGTAAGCCGCGTCACGCTGAACCGAGTCAGTGGAGGTGTGAAGGGAGAACCTTCTGCCACATTCTGCCTACGTTAAAATATTCCGCATCATGCAAGAACTCTGCGTGTCCAAGCCAGAGTGGACAGTCCTCTCTCTCTCCCTATTGCTTGCTTTATTTTTTTTATTTTTCTGGAGTGCACCGGTTTAAATCTAAAATAAGTTATATGGGTTATAATGTCATAAATACGCTAACGCACCATAATTTTTTTCAATAAATTTTGCGAAAAAGGTGCACACACTGAAAGATGTTCAATTCAATATGGAATTTAATAAATAATTAATTTCCATATTGAATTGAACATCATAATAAATAAATAATCCAATGCAATGGCTTTACAGATTTAATTATTCATCCAACAGGTATTTTAAAAGTTTGATAGCTATTAAAACTATTGCAGGGAAATGTTTCAGGAAATCACTACAACAAGAGGAGATGTCAAATCACTACCCCCCTAAAACAGGTCTTGATGTAGAGTCCCCCCCACCCCCACTCTTACTTTAAATTATCATTATTTAGCTGATGCTTTTATCCAGAGTGACTTACAGTTGATTAGGCAATGTGGAGTTAGGGGCCTTGCTCAAGGGCCTAACAGCAATGGTGTTCTTGCTGTGGCTGGACTGGGGCTTGAACCACCTCAGGGGTCCCATTCATGTTCCTTAGCCACTAGGCTACAGGCTGCCCCTGCATTCTGCTGCATTCTCTTCCTGTTCTTGGAGTAGGTTCAGAGATGGTGACATTTTAAAAAAAAGGGCTGAACAAAAGATGCCTTTCTGGGACTTTCTGAGTGAAAGGTCCCGTTAGCGGCTGGGTGAGGGCTGCTTCTCGTGGGCTGGCAGCTTGGCCAGCGAAGAGCCAGCTCTCTTCCTCCACAGAAAACATTTTTCAACTCCTTTCGCCAGCCTCTGAGGTCAGAACGGCCCGGGATGGTTAAAAATGGAAACAGAGACAGCCTGTTTCAGACCCAGGTGTGAAATAACTGGGAATCCATGCTTATGAATGCAGGCTAATCACCTCACACATCCCGAATTAAAGAGCCAGGGCAGGGCTGTGCGAGGTGCATAGCTGTCAGGAACAGACCTGAGTGTTAATCACACCACAATGACTCTACTTTTGAGGTGGAAGCTCTGGTTTGTGACAGCAGAGTTTCTGCAGCTGCAAGAAAGTATACAATGAACAATTACTACAGTATTGCCCCCTCTATACTATTAAAAAATAAATTACATTGTTGTTAATTTTTTTTTTTTTTAAAAAGAGGACCTCAAATGTTTTTGCAAATAACTCCATGTGAGAAATCTGTTTAAGTGTAGAAACATGTTAGCACGGTAATTGTTTTGGGAACAGAATTATGAGGAAAAAAAGCTTTTGCGTTTTTAACTGGTAGTGAATTGTCTTGTGTCCTGTGGTTTGTGCTTTGTAGCTGAGAAGGTGATGTCACTGGGAAGAAACTGGCATCGACCCTGCCTGAGATGCGACCGCTGTAAGAAAACACTGACCTCTGGCGGTCATGCTGAGGTATGGCACAAGTTCGCACAGTTCACCTGAGTTCACACAATTAACTGCTGTTTAGCGTTGCCGCAGTGGTGCCCTGTTAATTTTCATGTGATGGAACCTACCGCCTCAAGCTAAAAGTGTACTGTAGGTGATTTGTAGGATTGCGTTGGAATGTTTTAATTTGGGAAAAAAAAAAAAAAAAAAAAAAAAATCTGGTAAGTTACTTTAGGTGTTTAAGTGGTCTCGTGCTTCCCCCTAGTGGACAAAAAATATCTCAAAAACTTTACAGATCCGTAATGCCATTCATTGATGCCACTTGTTTCTTATTCATTCAAGAAAAGTATTATACATTTTCCATACTTTAACATTAATAATCATATTTCCTTATTGATTACAAATTACAAGTCCTGAAATCTGAAACATCATTAAATAAATTAAAAAAAATATTACCTTGCTGCCTGTACCTTGTCATAAGTTTGGCACGCTAACGGTTCCATGTGTTGCTCTGTCATGACATTATAACAGTAATGTGGTTATCCTTTATTCTTACAGCATGACGGTAGACCGTACTGTCATGTACCTTGCTACGGATACCTGTTTGGGCCAAAAGGAGTGAACATTGGAGAGGTCGGCTGCTACATCTACGACAAAGACAGTGAACAAAACGAAATCGCAAGCCAGTCATAACTGGTCACGTCTCAGAGTGTTCCCATGGTATCCCACCAGTCCCCTCATGCACAAATGAGTTTTCCTGTATTGTAATGACTGATATATAGTTTTGTGAGAAATAAGGCGACCGACCTGATGAGCACACTGACATCCTGTATCACTGTATGTTTATTTTATAGACTTATAAAACTTGTAGTCATGATCAACTTTGAACAATTTGGCACTTATGACATATCAAGAGATGCATTTAATGTAGCTGTTGTATTGATGTTTTAGAATTTAATTATTACTCATGTTCCATACAAAAGGAAATATTCTATGTATTGAATGATTTTGGCCTATATATTGATTTTTGTCTAAGTGTAAAGGTGTTGGCGGATTGTTGAACACGTTTTAGATAATTTAGCTCTGAGACTAATAAAGAAAGACCTGGTGTTACGCCTCTCAAAGATGGCTGCCAGTAACCATGGTTTCGTGATCCTCTAAAGCGGAGATACCTGCACTGGTGAGGGAAATGTCCATTCCCTCACCCTTGGATTCCATTTTGTATTTGACTCAATTTGAAAACCAGTGTTTTGTTAATGTAATAAATTACGTATTATATACTCTTGGTTATTAAAGATAAGTCCGCTCTGTCATATTTATGCGAGTTTAACTTCACTGATCAACCTGCCAGCCTGTATGGAGCAATTTCAGAAACTAAACACAAGAATTACAAATGCGTATTCTTTTTTTTTTTTGTTGTTGTCAATACTACTGTATTTCAGCATTGTTCATGTGAAATGTTTGTGCTTGTTTGCTATTTCAAGTTTGTTGAGGTTTATTAATTCATGAAAGAAAAAACCAGGCCAGAGCTTGCAGTTTTAGCAGAATGTTTCGTTCAGTTTCCGTTGGTGTGTGCGCATGTCTTTTTAAATAACAAAAAAAAAAAAAAACATGTTTGCAAGTTTGTCTCAATGTTTGTTTTGTGCTCATGTCTGTTTTGTAAATTGTCTGTCCACCATTAAAACCTTGCCAAATATGAACCACTCAGTGTTATTAAGTATATTTAATACAGAAATACACATTTCATTAACATAATGGGCGTATTCTTATGCAGAATGTGCAGATATGCTACTGTATCTACTCTAATAGACCTCAGTCCGTTATGAATACTGAGGATTGAGAACTATTTGCTTGGATACAACAAAAGATTTATGTACAAAAAACTGATTCAACCTGCAGCAGCTTATTCTGCATATTTTATTCACAAATCTTCTCAATAAACAAAACATTTTCTTGATTAAACCATCATCTGCGCTGCTGTTCCTTGAAGTGAGAGTAGAGGTTGATGAGCGGATATCTGGTTGTATTGTGTTTTGGTGACAGGATTATTATGCAGTTTTGTGAACATTTACAAAACAAACATTGATACAGAACCAAGGGCACAGACGTTGGGGGAACCATGGGTTTAAAGACTGTAAAATATTTGGGATACAGTTGTAAAATAGTTGAGTATGAGTGCCCAAGATTTTTTTACGGTAGTTAAAAATCTAACCTGTTCTCAGAGATTAGTCAATCATATTAAAGTTTAATTTAATTATGTGACACACTACCAGGTGCACATGCACACACAAACATGCACTCACAAACAAAACCATTCTACTTTTAAATAATGGAGATCGACGACAAGGAAATCTTTCACAGTCTCAAACACGTGATCGAGTCATTTTCCTTTGAAAATCAGCTGATAAAAGCTAAATCAGAAGCAGCGATCATCACACTTCTCCAAACACTGCATCACTGAAGAATTAGGACGTAGTGGCCATAACTTCATTCACAATTCAATGTTCTCATAAATGTGTGTTTACCTTAAGGGACTGAGCGACAGTGAAATCCCCCACAGTATGTTAGAGAGCCTTCAGCGCATAAGGATGCTTCCTGACATGTGGAAATGAATTTTAATCTCTCATTTCAGTTCCACTACGGATCAGGGTGTCCATGGGAATGTTACACTTGTCCTGCTTATGCTGGAAAATATGCTCTTTGCTGAAATGCAAGACAATTAATTATTAGCCGCCAAAATGTCAAAATCATCTTTATAAAATATAACCTTTTTACTCAAACTCATTTGATTATTTAGGGGCTTTTGAGCTGATATTGCAGGATGTTACAAATGCAGCGAACCGATTTGGTGTTCAGAGCATTCCTTGAGCATTAGGGCGAATATTCATGGGCTTCCCAATATTCCCTGTGTATACAATCTGAGCCAATATTGTGATTGAGATTCTGAGCAAATTCTGATAATTTCATGAGTGTTATGCAATTTTGAGATCACACACAAAAGTATTCTGGGTGTTTTCGTTATTCAGTTAACTGCTTGACTGACAATGAAGAAATGTCAGAGGAAACAGAGGTTCGCTGAACCACATGAAAAAAAACTCTCTGAATTACATACCTCGACTTTTCGATGTCTTCTATCGTCTCCAGTAGCCTCCTGTTCCTTGTTTCAGGAAGTAGCCTTGCCACCAGTCCGGTGGCAATGGCCACTGAACACATTGTGACTTGTGGGAGGGGCTTCCACACGTCATCCAATAATATGATGAGCGGGGCGATTGACACGCCCAGTCGTGCCATGAAAGAGTTGTAACCAAGGGCGTTCTGTCTGCACAATGAAATAAAACAGGAGCAAAGTCTCAAATGTCACACTACATTTACGCACTTCAGAAGGGTTTGCACATTTATGGAGAGGAAAAAGAAATTAGTGTGGGATCTTTGGTTAGAAGATCTTACAACATTTCTGGAAGAATAGCCATACCAGCCAAGAACCTATTCCAGGTCTGTTAACTTAAGCTAAACAGGTGTGGGCTTGGTTAGTGTTTGGATGGGAGACCATCCTAGGAAAACTAGTCTGTTGGTGTAACAGTAGGAGTCACTCTTCCTTGAACATCAAACTGTGCAGTGGAAGAGGCATGTTCTTACAAGACATTAAACTCACTGTGATCAACAAAGGTCCATTGAACCTTTCAAAAGAGCAGGTATGTGCACCTCCATGTAAAGATGGGTCCCTCACCTGACCACAGTAGGGTACAGTTCTGATGTGAACAGGAACACCGTGGTGAAGGACGCCGATGAGCACCCTTTTCCGAGTATCGCCACGATCGTCCTGCACAGCTGCATGTCTGAGGGAAGAAGCATGGACGTTAGCACTGTGCTAGCATTGTACAGTCGCAGGCTTTCCCTCTCCCCTTTTACAGAATAAAAAACTGACAAAAACAATTTACACTATGGTTTGTAAGACACCCAGGTTTTACCGTTTTCATATTGGCCATTCCAACTCTTCGGTTGACTCTGACTTTAGATGTGCTCCCAAATCCGAGAGACTCCAGTGGTTAAGAGGCTTGTGCTCAAACGACATATTTTCATCACTAAAATAAATGATCTACAAACGAGTCCATATAATTCATCACTCTCCTTTTAGCACAAACCAAGAAGAAAACCCCAGTGCTCTCCATAATCAAAATGAGAAAAACTCTCACAGATATGGTGAGGAACTGTTTGGAGCTGCGACCAAACCTCGACTGCACTGGGGCCTTGTACAAATCAACACCAGGTGTGTGACTGGGGTCACATGACTGGTCACGTGACAGAAAGGGGTGTGTCCAAATACCATTTTAGTTTTGTTCTAAATCATCAGTGAAGAACATCTAAACTACATTTTATGAAAATGTTTGTTACATACCCAAAAACTAAACCTTACACTTCCATTAAAGCAGTTAGAGTTGGTTGCAAGAATAATCTTTTGTTTAGATGCCGGTTCATTTAAATTAAAATACATGTTTGATGGCACAGTGGTGCGGTCAGTAACATCTGAGAGGGGCTGGTGTGGGTACAGGACCTTCTTATAATCCAACACTGGAGCATGTCTCAGTTAAGTCTAAGCTATGTTGGTCAAAGTATAGCGCAATGATTTGGACTGTGACACTGTAATGCAGAGGTTGCAGGTCCAATTCCCTTATAAGACACTGTTGTTGTGAATATCCAGCTGTATAAATGTATGTAAATTATAAGTTGTGATGCATAAGTGCATCTGCAAACTGCTTAAATGTAATTCTAAATCACGTGTTTTGTTGCTTGGATGGGGGGGGGCGTGAACAGCAGTTACCTTTGGGGGGGGGGGGTGAACAGCAGTTACTTTTGGGGGGGGGGGGGGGGTGAACAGCAGTTACTTTTGGGGGGGGGGGGGTGAACAGCAGTTACCTTTGGGGGAGGGGGGTGAACAGCAGTTACCTTTGGGGGAGGGGGGTGAACAGCAGTTACCTTTGGAGGGGGGTGAACAGCAGTTACCTTTGGGGGGGGGTGAACAGCAGTTACCTTTGGGGGGGGGATGAACAGCAGTTACCTTTGGGGGGGGGGATGAACAGCAGTTACCTTTGGGGGAGGGGGGTGAACAGCAGTTACCTTTGGGGGAGGGGGGGGGGGTGAACAGCAGTTACCTTTGGGGGAGGGGGGTGAACAGCAGTTACCTTTGGGGGAGGGGGGTGAACAGCAGTTACCTTTGAGGGGGGATGAACAGCAGTTACCTTTGGGGGGGGGTGAACAGCAGTTACCTTTGGGGGAGGGGGGTGAACAGCAGTTACCTTTGGGGGAGGGGGGTGAACAGCAGTTACCTTTGAGGGGGGATGAACAGCAGTTACCTTTGGGGGGGGGTGAACAGCAGTTACCTTTGGGGGGGGATGAACAGCAGTTACTTTTGGGGGAGGGGGGATGAACAGCAGTTACCTTTGGGGGGGGATGAACAGCAGTTACCTTTGGGGGAGGGGGGTGAACAGCAGTTACCTTTGGGGGGGGGGTGAACAGCAGTTACCTTTGGGGGGGGGTGAACAGCAGTTACCTTGGGGGGGGGGGTGAACAGCAGTTACCTTTGGGGGGGGGGGTGAACAGCAGTTACCTTTGGGGGGGGGTGAACAGCAGTTACTTTTGGGGGAGGGGGGTGAACAGCAGTTACCTTTGGGGACAAATATGTTGATTCCCAGGCAGACCCCGGCTCCAAGCAAAGCTCCCACTTCTGTGCGTCTCCGGCCGATCTTATCCAGGAGGTAGTACACCGACAGTTTGGCAGGCACTTCTATGGCGGCGTATGTGAACTGGGTCAGGTAGATATTCAGCCCGAACCCTGTGATGTTGAAGCTGATGCCATAAAACGTTGAGGCTATTCCGTACCTGTTGGGGGAGGGGTGGGGGTTGGGGGGGCCTCGTTGGTATAGGGCTTACTTTAGTGTAGCACATCTGAAGTGGATCAGAACCAGGACTAGCCACCCCTTAAACATATGAACACAGGACCATCATGAACATAATCAATGTAAAACTTTGTTGGAAAGGCCTGAAAGTAAAGAAGCTGGTACCATACGATGCCGGTGAGTATGGCCAGTCTCCTCATCTTAGGCGTTTTCACCAGGTCCAAATACGTGTAGGTCTTTGGTCCCGTCTCCAGCACCACTATGCCAGACAGCGTCTATGGAAACCAACAGAAGCACATTACATGTGAACACACAATCTCTTCATAATGCAAACAGGTCATTCCGCCCATGTGGGGCTCATCTCTTTGGGGTTTAGGGAGAACTGCGCCACCTTCTGGAACAGGACTGACCTGCGTAAGTGTGATGGGGTACATCTGAACCCCAGGGGTACATCAGAACTGGGCCAGCATTTTGTAAGTTTTAGGACTGAAACGCCATTTAAAAGTTTGACTGGATTTCCAGTCCTGCTCTTTATCTACCTCTGGTTTGATTTTTGCGGCAAATCCTTCTCTTCTGTTCATTTTTGCACATTTCCGTAAGTAGTAGTGAGCTGTGTCCACTCTCCCATTCGCAATCAGCCACCGGGCAGATTCTGGGACCCACCTACAGGGGATTTGAAGGGAGAATACAATTAATAAGAGGACACTATTAGGAGTAACTAAGAGTCAAGTCATCATTTTACCTCCATGACAGCATGGCCAGGACTAGCGGAGAGGTAACCGCGACGATCAGCCAGCGCCAGTCGGTGATGAAGTATGCGATCCAGGCCAGCATCAGACTGCCAAAGGTCCACGCCAAGCTGTCAATCACTCCCACCAACTTCCTGTGTTCGATGTCCACCCACTCCACACCTGCAGAGTGAATTACTTCATACTGTGACAGCGAGCTTTATGCTATGTCATTTTTCATAAGCTGCAAGACACGGCCAAGACTGGTTATGACAGTGCTATTTATACGTATTCAACTCTCCTTAGTACGATGCAAATCTATGTCTATGACACCAGATAATTCTCTAAGAATAGCTTTAAATGTTATTTACTGGTTAGACTCTACTTTTTTAATGTTTTGAAAATTGTTGTGCTTTTGTTCGCTGTCTGCTGACCCACTCTTCAAATTGTGCAAGTGTGTTGGCACGTTGTACATTAACTGAAGCGTTGGTCTGAAGGGGTGAGTGGTCTCCCTGTGTTTAAAAGGTGTGCCATGTGTCTATTCATACAGCTCTTGGGAAAGGCAAAGGGACAATTTTCCGTTATTTATGGTGTTCGGCTGTGATTATGAAATACGACAAACTCAAAGCCTTTGTAAAACCTCAGCTTGAGAAAAGTGGTGCTAGTTTAGCGCTAGCCTCTAGTCCTGGAGGGCTGCAATGTCTGCAGGATTTGGTGTGCACTGATATTGTTAAATAATTAAAATTCACTTATTATTTGGTTCAATTCTTAAAGGTTATTCACTGTCTAAAGACTCCACACTCTTTATTTCATACAACACCTGAACTGCCAGTAACTGAAAAGACCCCATACAAACCTGCAGCCAATACGACCCTCACTGACTGGACCCAGAAAAGATGACTAGAAAAGTCCCAAAAATGCAATTCTGGGACCAACTATGCATGCTGGATTTTGCCCCAAGCCCTAAATGTTAACATGCTGCCTTTCTCTTGATCAGATATTTCAGTACCCATTTAATATCTCTTCCGGAGGAGCCATATGATGACAGGAAAGGCTATGAATGTAATAAAGAGTTAATGTCCCTTTCCATACCTCTCACTCAGTCAGATCAATCACAGAATCCATTTTCTGCAGCGTGACAAATCGTTAATTTGTAAAGGCATTGCATTTGAAAATATATTCCTTTGTAAAGGTATTATATTTGTGAATTGGTGGATTAATAGTCTGATAACAGAGACCATTTTTTGTTCAGTTTGCTAAACAATGGATGGACATGTACTGACTGAAACTTAACCATTTGTATAAAATTAAAAGATTAGTTGCTGAACCAATGGCCGTTAGGAGACAGACAACCGTTCATGTGTTTGAATGCATGGCTCCACAGGCTGGCCTCTCAGTTTGTAAATGAAACACCGACGCATTCGGGATGGTTCACGTATTAACCCGAGTGCCACTCACTGAGGACGGTGGACACGATACTGATCCCTGTGATACCGAACCCGGTAAAAAACCTCATTATGGCAAACATCACGAAGGACGTGGAAAAGGCACTGGCCAATCCAAAGATCATCCCCGATATATAGGACACCATCAGCACTGGCCTCCTCCCAAACCTGCCAGAGGAGAGCATGATTAAGTTAGGGCTGCACGATATGGAGAAAAAATGCTATAATTTATGGATTATGCGATGGAGATATGCAATGCGATAAACCAAAGAATAATTTTCTAAGATTAATTAATTTTTCAGTGTATTTAAAACCTGAAATAAAGACAAGTCCTAGCCTTGGAGGCACCATTTGTATGGTGCTTTCTGCAATTATGAACATCATCTATGACCACAATTTACAGTTTAGACACAAACAAGTGATCAAATGCTTGCAAATCAGATTCACCATGTAAGAAATAATACCTTACTGAACATAATGTCGCATTGCACAGTGTTGCACATATAATTAGCCTGTTGCTATAATCTATGTAGAAAATGTGTAAAAAAAAAAACAATGGAAAAGAATTCCGTCTTGGGGGATTTTAGCTGTAATGATTACACATGGCACACGTGTTCTGGAATGAAACTCTAACATTCCATTCAACCTTCAGTCTAAGAGGGCTGGCTGACCAATCAGCCTTCAGGGCCGTGCCCGCGTCATAATGAAAGGTTACCTATCGCTGAGGCTCCCAAACATCATAGCCCCAATCATCACTCCGATGAAGAAGATGGTGGCTGTCGCTTTGTTCAAGCTTCTCTTGTCACAAATCAGGTCCCACTTACAAAGAGAGAGAGAGAACATATACATGCAGTACATCCAGATTTTTTTTTGTTTTCATATTTAGGCATTTTGACATCTCCGCGCTATGCTGTTGAAATAAGTACATACGGATGTTTTAAAGATGTCCAGTGTACACCAACACAGAGTTAGAAAACCCTGGTCCTGGACTGCCAGAAAAGTTTCTGAGTTTTGTCCCATCTGAGCTTGTTATTACAGTTTGAGCAGCCTGTTTATTCAGAGTCTGAGAGGCGAAACTCATCCTCCAACTCCAGCATATGGTCACTTGTTTTCATCAAGCCAAATAATGAATATGATTCGGTCACGGGTTTGAATGGAGCAGAAACCAGAAATGTCTGAGGCTCTCCAGGAGAACAGTGACCTGCCCCTGCAGGGACCCAAATGCAGAAATAAGATTGTGAACATACACGTACATGCATACTGTATACATACATGAATGCTTGCTGTATGCATATATCAGTGTAACATGCGTAAAAACACAACAACTTATTCCGTCATTACATTCTTATTTTATATTGTATATTTTATCATGGAGAAGCCTCCGGTCAGAGTATGAGAAAGTTTATAAAGCCGACGCACTGACATGACTGAATGCTGAGAAAGGGGTGTATGTGCCCCCCATAACGTTCCTGCAGCATTGCTTCTTAACGCCTCGGTTTCCCCCTTGCATAGTACAGAAGAGCAGGAATGTGAGCGACAGCGAGAACAGTGAAAAGTGACGGACATGAAGAGCAACAAATGAAGAGCATTCCACAGGCATGGTTAAGAATATGTACTTACAGCAATACTATCGGCCTGCTTACTCAATGTGTATGATTTCATGCAGATTTTTTATATCAGAGCTATTTTTCTCCCCAGGTAATTTACAATTAGATTTCAAGGTCATATTAGATGAACCTGTGAATAATTACAGGGCAGAGTATACTCTGATATTATTTTAAAGAAAGGACCAGGGTGACGTTCAAACGCACAGAGGCCCTTCGAGACAGAGCGAGAGGGGTACCTCGGTGGCCAGCGTGGAGGTGAAAGTGCTGGTGTCGTACATCCACCCATTCTGACATGGGACGGTGGGTATCCCTTCCTCGCTGGAGGAGTTGAGAAGCAGATGGAGCTGTGGCTCGGTGAACATCTGGCAGGAGCTGGGAGACCCATCGGCCCCTGTGGGAATACTGACCCTGAGCCTCTGGTCCTGGGTCAGGTTCTCAAACACGTCCCCCTCGCCCAGCCCGCTGATGTCGCACCGGTGATCCGGCACGGCCGCGATGAAGTTATGGACCAGGAAGTGACACGGGAGGGTGAACCGTGCTATGAAGATGATGCTTATCAGCATGACCTGGAAGCGGCCGAAGCCATCGGTCTCGGTCAGGACGTCTTCAAACTTCATCCCCGTTCAGCCCTGTACTCATTGAACCACAGATACTTCTCCCCAAACGACGAGGACAACCGTCTTCTGACCTACTCAAAAGCCGTCATGACGGACTGCTAAACGCACGCAGAACCTCTTTACAATCCCATTCAAAGGTTGCTTATTGGATGAGTTTGAGGGCAAATGGCTTAATTATTCTCCAACCTTGTTTTGTGGTGATGTATTTGTTCGTCTTTATGCCAAATATTACCTGCATAATCTGGGGTGACTTGACACTCATGTCTACTCTAACTTACAGATAGTCCTGTGTGCAGTTGTCTTTCCCAGCCATAAAAACACTAAGCCTCTGGCCTACTTTCCACCTGGGATGTTTCAAGGTTCTTATTTTTATAACCTCATTCCCTCTGTTTGCTATCAATTATTAATCCTCAAAAATAATGGTTCTCAGGATTGGGCCTAGGGCCCTCTGTGTATATTGGATCCTGGCTCTACCAATTACTGAATAAGTACAGCCGCAATAAAGAGTGCAATCCTATTATAATGGCCATGAACGAAGAGGACAGAAATATTGTATCAGTTGCTAGCTAAGTGTGTTTGGAATTAACTTTGATGAAATATATGTTTCTGTTATTTATAATATGTGTGTTTTTATCCTTGCTGGGTGGTACCACAGAGATGGTAGTGCTTTGTGTTAATCTTTGCTATTATTAAAGAAAACATTACAAAACCATAACCTTTCTGATTTATTAACAACTTAAGACTAATAAAGGCAGAGGACTTACGCACATAAAATTATCTCAACAAAAATTCTTTCCAGCAAATATTTTAGTTCTATCTGCCTGTGTTCTCATATGTTTGCTCAATTTTTCAGCATTTCAACACTGTTTACACCACACAAAAGCACTGATTTGTAACCTTTAGTATCAAACGTACATAACTTTGTGAAACAAAACAGTAATTAACAATGTGCTTTTTACTCACCAACTGACAGGTGTCACACTTTGAATCAGGGAGGCTGAATCAAGTGAGCTTTCATTGGATCTTATGTGCAAAGGCAGCTGCTCATTGGACAGGAGACTGTCCCCATCTGACATGATTGAGCCCCTGTCCTGTTGGTGCAGAAACATTATGCCGAAAGAGTGGTCTGATCTGGGGCTGGGTGGAAAACTGTACTGTCACAACCGCTATCGTCAAATGAGTATGATCAAATCACGACACCAATACATTCAGCTGAACCAAAAAAAGACTAAGGCCGCTATTCAGCCATACACAATTAGTCTCTTTAAGGGCATTTCCAATTCAATCAAAACTGATGTTGCGTTGCCACACCATTTTCTTTGAGCATGCAATATTTTATTGGAGATGAACAGACATGTCCTTTGTAACGTGTGTATATGTATGGACTTATATTTATACAATTTATTGAAGTGCATATGCTCTTGTGGTATAAGTATTAATTAAATCTATTCCCATTAGAAAGAGAAGCAGGTAGTCAAGGGGACTGGGTAAGGGAGAGAAACAAACATTCAGGAAAATCACTGATCAGAATCCATTAGGGTTTATTGCACAGCATCTTCTCTCACAGGTAAATATGATAACTGCCAACAGAAGCAAAAACCTCAAGTGCGCTGAGTCTGACAGGTACACGTTTACAGTGAAAGTGACAGAGAGGTGCAAACTGCTCAACACTTGGCAAAAAAGGTATAAAGATAGGGTGAAGAATGATAGTAAATATACACACGGTTCGTCTCTACGCTCTGAACGTTTATGCATTTGCTTAAGAGCGTTTGCTGATAAACAGTCAATAGTCCCTGATCAATTACATAAAAGCTGGTATCTCTTTTCAAAATGGTTTGTGAAATTCATGTTCTTCTGTCAGCAGACATATTTGGTAGAGGAAAGTGAAATGATAAAGTATGTAACAAACCTCACACATACACATAATATACCATAAGGCTTGATTTAAAATGTGGCCATCTGGCAGATTTCAGATTTCATGTACCTAAAATAATGCAATGGCATTTTGGCATGAGTTGAGCTTGCTATATATTGTTCATTTCACGTTATATCATGTCTAGTATGTGTGTACGTGTGTGTCACAGAGATACTTTTGGAATTTCATCTGCTACTTGTCCTTCGACTTCATGGAATTGTACTGATAGGAGGAGGTGCTTTCCCTGTTTCTCCCCTTACAGAAATAGAATAAACTCTACTGTAAATATAAGTAATGAAAAACATATGATAAATATATTTCACAGCAAGTATTTTGTTTTGTGTGAGTTGCAATACCTGAAAACAAGTTATTTGTCTACTGGGCAATATATTGTGAAGTGTTATGATATATATTCTGATCTTGACCATACATTTTATTTAAATATATTTCATTCCTGTAAGGGTGAAATGGTCAGAGAGCATCCTATAGGGGAATGAGTTCCTAGAATAAGTGGATCAGGTAACTAATGAATTCTGAAATGATTGGACTGGAGGGGTCTCCATGGTGACACCCCCATGCTCTCTCCTTTTGGATGATTTGTAGGTTAGTCCACCTCCTCAATGGTTGGGCCAGAAGAGGCCCCTCCGGCTCCGCCCCCGGGGAAGCCTCCTGGCATTCCGCCTGGCATTCCGCCAGGCATTCCGCCGGGCATTCCGCCAGCACCCTGGTACAGCTTGGTGATTATGGGGTTGCACACTTTCTCCAGCTCTTTCTGTTGGTGGTCGTACTCATCCTTTTCTGCTGTCTGTAGGCGAGTGTGTGCATATGTGAGAGAAAGAGACAGAGAGATAGAGAGAAACAGCCAGAGATCAGAGCAAGTCTACAGCATCTTCTGATGTTTACAGAAAATGCATTTTCAATTGGAGAAAAACACCAGTGAAGCAATATTTTCTACATTTTCAGACATCTACACCTACAATATATCTACAATATATACACTATATGTATGCGTACATACATAAGGTTTTGCTACTCTAGTGAAAAGCTAAGAGATGTCTGAGAGCTCCAAGGTTACCTGGTTCCTGTCCAGCCAGGAAATGACCTCGTTGCACTTATCGATGATGGTCTTCTTGTCCTCGGCACTGATCTTGTCCTTCAGCTTCTCGTCCTCCACTGTGCTCTTCATGTTGAAGGCCAGGGACTCCAGTGAGTTCTTCGCGGTGACCTTTTCCCTCTGAGCCTCGTCCTCGGCCCGGTACTTGTCAGCCTCCTGCACCATGCGCTCGATGTCCTCTTTAGACAAGCGACCTGCAGGAAGACACAAGAACCCCTCATTTCCTGACACCCAACCTTGCCTTCACAGCCTAATGCCAAAAACCTTTTCCTGGAAGTACCAAATTCCAGCTTCTCCCCAGAGAGAGAAGGCAAGAAAAGATGAGTGCCCTCTCATAACTAGGCACCTTTGTCGTTGGTGATGGTGATCTTGTTCTCCTTGCCAGTGCTCTTGTCCACCGCTGACACATTGAGGATGCCGTTGGCATCGATGTCAAAGGTCACCTCGATCTGTGGGACCCCCCTGGGAGCCGGGGGGATCCCGGTCAGCTCAAACTTCCCCAGGAGGTTGTTGTCTTTGGTCATCGCTCTCTCACCCTCGTACACCTTAGAGCCAAACATGCAGGAGAGAGGTTCACCAGAGTGATGAGAGGCTAACAGACATGGGAGTACAGACAAGATCCTTTCAAACGTGAACTGACAGGAGCCGTATTTTTCACAAAAGCACCAGAATTCATATTTACATCATGACAGAGTTCTCTGGCTCTACATGGCCAGTTCAGCACTAGGTTTTGATTAGTCAGGAGTCATAACTGACTATTGGCTGAACACCAAAGTTAGGCATGTCGAAATGTTGTGAATCTGACAAGTAAGCCTGAATGAAATAACATATGAATAACACATTCTTTCTCATATCATGAAAAGTACTCTTTTTGGAGATGTGAGGTTTATTTTTCACATACGGTGTTCTGTTCTGATGCAGGACGCAGGACGCAGTCTGAGGGAGACCCACCTGAATGAGCACCCCGGGCTGATTGTCAGAGTACGTGGTGAAGGTTTGGGTCTGCTTGGTGGGGATGGTGGTGTTTCTCTTGATGAGCACGGTCATGACCCCGCCGGCTGTCTCGATGCCCAGGGACAGCGGAGTCACATCCAGCAGCAGCAGGTCCTGCACATTCTCCGACTTGTCTCCTGCCAAGATGGCAGCCTGAACAGCTAGAAGGCAGACGACAAACAAGTTTAAAAATGATTTTGTCAGACCTTTACCAGCTTCTAATAGTGAGTTTTCCATAAATAATTTTGGCTGACACACATGCACACACAGAGATAATTAATATTATGAATTTTAAAAAGATATAAAAAACAGTTATTAACCCCGTTTTTGAAACTGTGAATCTGTAAGAGCAGAGCATGCTGTGACTCTTAACGAGACACCCACCAGCTCCGTAGGCCACAGCCTCGTCAGGGTTGATGCTCTTGTTCAGGTCACGTCCATTGAAGAAGTCCTGGAGCAGCTTCTGGATCTTGGGGATGCGGGTGGAGCCGCCCACCAGGACGATGTCGTGGATTTGGGCCTTGTCCATCTTGGCGTCCCTGAGGGCCTTCTCCACGGGCTCCAGGGTCCCGCGGAAGAGGTCGGCGTTGAGTTCCTCGAAACGGGCCCGGGTAATGGAGGTGTAGAAGTCGGCGCCCTCGTACAGGGAGTCGATCTCGATGCTGGCCTGGGTGCTGGAGGACAGGGTCCTCTTGGCCCTTTCGCAGGCTGTGCGGAGGCGACGGACCGCCCGCTTGTTGTTGGTGATGTCCTTCTTGAACTTGCGCTTGAACTCCGCGATGAAGTGGTTGACCATGCGGTTGTCGAAGTCCTCACCGCCCAAGTGGGTGTCGCCAGCGGTGGACTTCACCTCGAAGATCCCGTCCTCGATGGTCAGGATGGACACGTCAAACGTGCCCCCGCCAAGGTCGAAGATCAGGACGTTGCGCTCACCGCCCACCTGGAAATGAAGAGCAAAGCATGTTTATTATAACAATCCACTCCTTACATAGTGAAACAATGTATTGACTTAGGTACAATGGACAACGCACAATATCAACATTATAAATGGACAACAAGAATTTAGCTCCTTGCTCAAGTCTGGTGTAACTATAGTGTGAATCTAAGCTTCAGGGTGACATGGCGAACCTTTTTGTCCAGACCGTACGCGATGGCAGCCGCGGTAGGCTCGTTGATGATGCGAAGGACATTGAGGCCGGCAATGGTTCCCGCATCTTTGGTGGCCTGGCGCTGGGAGTCGTTGAAGTAGGCGGGCACTGTGATGACAGCGTTCGACACAGACTAATGGAAGCAAAGAAGGAGGCAAATGTAAAATTAACCATCAACAGAATCTCTGACTCTCATCTTTCCAAAGGTGACAAGTTATAACTATTTTTTATTAAAATTTAGCTTTGCTTGATGTTTCAATTTTTCTGGGCACCTACCAATGGGAGCTTAAACAGGTCTTAAACCTGAGACCGCTCGCTCACCTTGCCCAGGTAGGCCTCAGAGATCTCCTTCATTTTGGTGAGTACCATGGAGGACACCTCCTCGGGGAAGAAGGTTTTCCTCTCTCCCTTGTACTCCACCTCCATCTTGGGCTTACCGCCATCGTTCACCACCATGAATGGCCAGTGCTTCATATCTGACTGCACCACAGGGTCGTCAAAACGACGGCCAATCAGACGCTTGGCATCTGCTCATGAAGTGGGGCAAGGTAGAGAAGAGGAGATGTTATAATAATAACAACAACAACAACAATTATAATAATCATGATAATAAGAAGAAAAATAAAAATAGCTGTTTTGTTATAATGGTAATTATTATTATATAAAAATATTTAATCTTTTATTACTTATTACATTCTGCTAAAAACATTTTTGAGGAACTGTATATGTACATTCTGGTGTACCAACAACAGTTAGTCAACTCTTCACAAAGTAAATGAAACACTGCTGCGATGTCACCTATAAATTAAGAGTTAGGATACCTACCAAGTGGTTAAACTATGAAGGGGCTAGTTTTGATACATATCCACTGATAGGCCTACTAGACTGGTTATTCTTGTATAAAGACAGTGTCAGAGAGAAAACTCAAAACGGCTTTCTCCCTAAAATAAACGTGTGACATTTACTGAAGGTCTGTTGGCTCTCCGAAATGAGTGAGTGTGTGTTTGTTTCTGAGAACTGGCAGCAATTTGGATGCTGGAACCACTAAGGGAAAACCGAGGTTTCATAAAACTACAAAAGGGGTGGAGCGGGCGATTATGTGCTGTCGCCGACTCACTAATTTGAGCCAATGATTGTGGTTCTGCACTGGCGAGCGGAACCTTTCTATTGGTTGAAGGCAGTGATTGACAGCTTATTACAGCTCTTATATCATGGACGGAATGCAACATCTTATACTTTCGAAACTAGCTGATATAGTCGCCATGGATTTACTGGTTGTCATATCATTTTACGAACATGTGACAGTGTATTTCTTTTGTAGAGCCCTCAGGCTGACGAGGTTCAGAAACAGTTGCCAAACATGGCGATAACAGGCTGTGTTTGCTTTTGAACGCTCACCGAACACCGTGTTAGCCGGGTTCATGGCCACCTGGTTTTTGGCGGCGTCGCCTATCAGTCTCTCAGTGTCGGTGAACGCCACGTAGCTGGGCGTGGTCCTGTTGCCCTGGTCGTTGGCGATGATCTCCACTTTTCCATGTTGGAAGATGCCCACGCAGGAGTACGTGGTGCCCAGGTCGATGCCCACAGCTGGACCCTTAGACATTATGCCTGAGAGGACAAATTGTGACCCGTTAGCTCCGGGCAGGTTCAGAACCGTTAGCACTGGTCCGTTTGGATAGCCTCGCCCTGGTTGCTTGGCAACAAGCTTAATCGGAGCTCTGAGTTCACAAACACAAAGTAAACACATCAGTCAGCATTTTGCTAAAGGTGGTTAGATGCAGCTAAATTGTCGAAACACACACACAGACTTCAGTAAATATTTTGCTTAGGACGGATAAACAGACCAACAGCCAAAAAAGAAAAAAACAATTCTAGCTACATGTATCTGAGCAGTGAGAGCGGAGCTAACAGCCTTTAAGTTTTCCCCTTCAGACTTCAAACGTTCCCCTTTTCTCCCGACCTCTTCCCCTCCCTCCCGTAAACGCCTTCCCTTCCTCTATACGCGCTATATCGCAAATCTAAGGCGCATCTGTCACCAGTGTTTATCCCAGCTCCCCCGCACTTGCCGTAGCTAACTTTCTGACAGCTTTCCTGGACGTCGCTCTCAGCGCATTCCAGCAGGAATAGCGTGATCTCTCCTTATGGAGCATTTAGAGGAGAATCAGGATTCCTCTCTATTTCCATCAAGCATTCTGCTACGACAACGAAGGCCAAGTCTGCTATTGTGTAACTGCTTGACATTTTGTTGTGGCCAAGTTGAGGAAAAAAAAAGAAAAAAAAAAAAAATTGGCCAGCACTCATTTTTACTAGCAGCGCTTGAGTACAACGCCAGTAAACCTTTCTGTTGGAGCATCTGAAACCAATATAGAAATGAAGGTTAAACTTAATACGTTCATACTCCGTTTGCAGGTATATTTCACCGCATTCTTATGCATTCAGTAAACTTGGGGTACTTCTCTGTGGGAATGTTCATGTATGTACAGGTGCTTATTGGCAGAACAGGACTTAAACATGTTTACAGTGCACCTCTACCTCTACCTATCCTTCCCCACAAGCAGACTTTCTGCGATGTAAAAAGAACTTGGTTCAGTTACTTTAGTTTTTGTTTCGTTCACTTCCTAAACAAATGTGTCTATAAAGTGCAATTAAAATGGTGGAGGCACAGATTACTTTGCGAGTGGTATGAGGGTGTAAAATTTATCACACGTAAGTATTTAGAGATTGAAAGTTGGCAGGACCTTGGGCCTGCTGTTGTGCCCTTGGGCAATGCTGCCATCCCTATTTATTGGCAGGAGTGCGGCCCCTGCTGTGCCAGTCTGTGGGGTGGGTGTGGGACACCGTGAGAGAGTACCTGCTGGGTGAGCTCCAGCCCCTGCGCTAGGCCAACACCCATTAACATCACATAATTCACATTATGGGCTTCCAGCAGGCGCTCTGATACACAGCAACTTACACGGCTCACATTTTTACCCATAATCCAGCTGGGCAAATCTGGAGAGGCATCTCGCTCAAGTGTGCAATGGCATGGTAGTCCTGCATGGGGGCTGATCCTGTTGCAGGCCCTGTTCGGTAACCGTTACACTGCACCACTCTGCCGCCCCACCCCCCCTGCAGGTGTGGCCTGGGGAAGTCTGCTTCTAGAAAGAGCAGGCTTGGCTGGGAGCCACAGACTGGGGGGATGGGGAGGGGGGAGGCTGGGGATTTGCCTGGGCCAGGCTTCGTGCCAGGGCTACCTAAAACAGCCCCCCCCGCTGGAGCCGACAGCCCCACTCCAGCAACAAAACACCCCTCTGACTGTGCCAATACAACCGTTGTGCCATTCTGACTAACCCCTTCAACCTCCTCCAGCTCGCCTCTGCGGCAGCCAGGTCCTGTGTAAGTTTTACAGCCTGTTTTATGATCTTGCATCAGGACTAAACTGCTCTTAAACCTATGATAATGGTACCGAAACAGATCCAGTACGAAACCTACTGTTGCCCCAGTATAACATGTTAACATTCAAACTGTTCAGATCTTAAATTTGAATCATTAACTGCCTATAAGAATGTTGACTTCTTGTTTTTGGTGTATGTTTTTGCTAAACTTTACTGTACTTTACTACAAAATTCTGAACACTGTAGATTCTGGTTTCAGTAAAACCAGGAGCATTTTGGCAGTAGAATGAACCAAAAAAAAAAAAAAAAAAAAACAACTTGGCTTTTACAATGTGGGAAAATTAGGCAATTTCCTGTTGACTAAAACTTTTGCTGTTTACCTCAAGCTGATAGGTCAGCTGTCCACACACACACAGCTTTTTTGTTGAAAAAAGGGAACGTGTTGGCCGAGAATTTCTGTTCAACCAGGTAAAATAACCTCCCCATCCAAAATTAAATTTATTAAAATCGATTATGAAAGTCATAAGACTCACAGATTTATAACTAGATTTGCTTTAAATGAACACTCTTGAACCTTTTGGTTGTCATGACAGGCATATAGCAGATGAAAAATAAAATGTAAATTATGTATTCACATACTTTTCTGGACTGTTAAGATTCCTGAACACGTTTCTAGAACTTATTTCACAATCAAGGGGGTCACATGACTCCACAACCCCCCCCCCCCCACCCCCCAAAACCGGCTGAATCTGTCAATGCTAAGTATTTATCATTCTAGAGTATTCTATCATTTCTGTCCTGTGAAGTCTTCACCCTTCCTCAATGTTCCAGAATATTCTGAGACATGCATTTGAGTGAAGACAGTTGAGGCCAGTGCCCAGCTTGACATTAGACAGACAGCCTAACTATAGACACGGAATCACAGAGGGGTGTGATCATACCTCTTTATTACCTCACTGAACTCAGCCGAACTACCGCTCATCCCACTCACTGGGAGAAAAAAAAATAAATAAAACCAGCGGTGTCCCTCTCCCCAGTCCCAGTCTACTACTGCAGACAGAAATGAGCTGCACACAACAATGCAGTCTGCAAAAACTGATTTGCACCTATTTAATTATCTTACAGCAGTGGGAGGACGGGGAACACAGACATTTCAGCATACACGTTCTTCAGTGCACTGCCAACTTTCTTTACTGTCCCTCAGTTTACTTCTCCACCAGTCCTGCCTGCAGATGGCCAGAATAGCCAAGCAAAATTTTCCCCATTTGTGGCATTTGCACTTAACATTAATACAACTTTAACTATTGTATTTAATGTGCACAATATTAAAACTAGAGTCACTGCCTGGATTTTTGTCACTGACATATACTATTAAAAGAATTTTTTTTTTTAGATACATTGCTGTTTTTTTGATATAACACAGCACACTCAATGCATTTGCAAAGATCTTGTGAAAGTTGGCTTTGGGCTTGAAATCCGGCCTTAATAAAAACCACTGCGCAGGAGGCTGAGCTGTTCGCGATCATTCCCATCATTTCAGCTGCTTTTGGGTTTTTCTTCATGCTGTGGTAGCCCACTTTGTCTCTGAATGATTTGACAACCAGGGAAACATCTAACAAGCTGAGTGCCAGCTCAGCGTTAATTGAGGTGAATCGTATCATAACACTGCATGATAAACAGTGAAGTTAAGTCCAGAACTTTCCACACATTGATCATGAGTTAGTCTGGAAACTTTGCATACAAGAGCTCTTTCCAGCAGAGGCCAAGCACACGGATATATACAAATATATATTTTTATTTCTTTTCTTTGTTTAGTCTGACAGCAAGCCAAGCAGAAAGCCAGCAGACCCAGGCTTGAGCGGGTGGATCCGTTACCTTTCTCTGTCAGTTGTCACTGAAACGCAGAAGATCGTGGTGGTAGTGGAAGTTACCCACAGCTGCTCTGCCCCTCGGCAAAACCTTGGCGAGCTCTCACTCTCCCTCACACTCACACGGCTGGTTTTGGTCTCTTAGCAGCTGGCCTGGGTGGAGCTGCGTATATAAGCCTGAAGCTGCAGGCAGTAAGATTCCACCCCATGGTCAGCTGACTCAGTCAGAGAAAGTTCCAGGCCCCGCTACTCTGTTCAGCTCAAACACTCCAGTACCCAATGGGGGAACAGATATCAGTCTAGTGTCAGCACATGAGAGGGGTGGAGTCAGGAAGGGGGGCGGGTGGTGGGTGGGGAAGGGGGGGGTGAGTGGGTGTGGGGGGGCATGTTACTGTCTCTCTTTTGTGTATGACACAAGACTGGAGCTCACACAGTAATGTAATACCAGAAAACATTTCAAGGACTGGAAACTAGATTAGAGCGATTCGTAACTGGCGCTCAGTATTTACCCTGCAGCCTGTGGCCTGGAGATAAGCTGAAGGGGATTGTAGTTTTGACCTGCCTGGTGATTGTGGAGGTATTGGAAGCTGTTGCAGTTGTCACCAGTGGGAGTATAATATCCCATAATGCCATGCAACCTGCCATTTGCTACACCTACACCTTGCTACATGTGTACAATAAATGAACAGAATGGCAAGTAGAGAAGCTTTTATGACAAGAATATTAAGAATTTTAATAATATTGTGATCAAAATAACATCAAATAACATAAATTATTTATTAGCTCTATAAGGCTAACGTTCAACACTTGTGTATTTCGTTTTATAAGAATGTTGCACTCATACGTTTTCTTCCGAACACAAGAAGGAACTTGTTGATGCCGGCTGAGGTTTCTCACCAGTGTTAGGACGAGCTCAGCCACTGTGTCATCTCTGCAGGGTGGCCGGGGTAGCAGCACACAGGCCCTCCATTGTTGAGCGAACACGGCCTGTCCTGCTGGAACGCTGCCATTACATTCCATCACATTTAAACGTTGAGCAGACACTCACAAGGCTTACATTTTAACACTCTCTCCATTTATATCACTGGATATCCTACCAGAGCCATTCAGGTGAGGCTCCTCGCTAAAGGGCATAGCGGCAGTGCCTGCACTGGGAATCCAACCTGCCATTCCCGAACCACCTCATTACACAACTCTATGCCTTGTTCCACTCTTTATCCGTTTTCATTCTTCCCTTTTTTCTGCCAGACACAAAACCAGTTGTAAAATGGTTTCTAGCTTGTATAGTTTCAAATAGATAGACAGTTTCTTTCACAAGTTATTGTGTCTTGCGCAGGGTGTTTCTGGATTTCTTGTCAATGTCTGCTCTTAACTGTTTAAGTTGATAAGCTTATGAGTGACAGTGAAACATCATTCTCATGTCCTCATCTTAAATTTTTACACCCATTGCCTAATCTGTGAGTGAATCAGCACGAGCGTACCCAGCTAATAAAATAATTGAGTCTGAGTGATCAAGGAAAATCTACACTCAAAGAGGAAATCCAGAACCAAGTTTGTCCATCCCTGATTTGGTTTATACACTTCTTATACAGAGGGGAGCTAAAAACATAGCTGACGCAAAACACGGCAGAACACCACACAAAAACGCACACTCTCTCGCTGATGGAGGTCTTTGACAGCAGTTAAATTTAAGGGAACATTTGCATACCTCAGGATGGGACTGCGATGTGCGCTGGGACTTTAGAATTACTCATGACGAAACTAAAATAAACACCTCTGCTTTCAGAAGGTTTTGCAGGTTATTCCAAGCTTGCGGTGCGTCGTGAGAAACGGCATGTTTTCCCTAAGTCTGTCACGAGGCATTTTCTTAAATATCATATAACTGTACATATATTTCATCCTTAATATTCTCTTTCATTCAAACTTTTATTTAAACTTTAGATACGCATTGTAAAAAAACATCAGCATCCTGACCTATAATTCGTTTAAATTCTTAATCAAGGAACAACAAACGTCAATAAACATAAAATAAAACAATCAACCCATATACAACATGGTGTAATATATTTAATATTTAAGTCTCACAAATGTGAGGAATACAAAAAGGTGTGCAACATTTTTGTGCTTATGACACAAAAGGAGTGATATTTTGTGGATGTGACTTCTGTAAATAATCAATTGACCAATGTCAATTTATACATTCTTGTGAAACACAACATTCATATTTCATACATCATCTCATGATAATATGTAACTGAAGTATTCAGACAGCTATTTTGACAGCAGTCACAATTATTTTACCCCAAAAATTAAGCCTAAGTAGGTTCAGCAGCAATAGTCATTATTTAGATGGTTACTGGTTTGTTTTTAAAAACATCAAAAAATTAAAATGTAATTCATAAAACAAATAATGGAAAAAAAATTCTCAGCAGTCTCACTTTGTCTGCACTCTTTGGAGACGACTTCATCTGAAGCTAACCGCAATATGAGATCAGACAGATACTGTTTAGGCCAACCAGTGGATGAGACAGAACATTAATTTGCACTCAAAACCCTTTGTATTGACTTCCCTGTACTTTATCAAATTGTTTTAATCCTTTAATTCACTGTACTGGAGGGTGGCGGATTCAGCCCAGGGGCCATTCTTTTAGACTGCTCTGACAGACTCCTGGGCTTGACACTGAAATGTCAAGCGGTGATCTTAAAATAACACCCCCCCCCCCACCATCTTGCTGTGTCCTTTAGGTAGCCCCTCCCCAATTGCCTCAAACCCCTGATGGCTGTCTTTGGTTGGGCCGCACCTGTCCTGGGTCTGGGATGTCCTGTGTACGCGTTTCCATGGCAACAGAATCCCCCCCCCCCCAATCCCCAGCCCCAAACGGAAATAATGAAAACTAAAATTACTGAAGGTCAGTTCAATATTATAACTTTACTGGGAGTTTGGGGGGGAGGGGGGAGGGGGGAGGGGGGCATCTGAGCACAGGCAGGCCAGCTCATTACGCGTGTCACCCTACACATTTTCTTTGCATTTTGAGCGACATTCTTAAACGTTCACGCAGGCTCCCCGGAACCTGCGAAACTCTAGACCCGCAGCTGGATTGGCTGAGTAAGAGCAGGCCTTAGTCGCTTACTCACCAGGGAGAGGGCAGGGTAGTGACAGCTCACACACGCAGAGTGAGTGTCCTCTTAACAGGACCTAATGGGAATGTGATCCATTCTCTGAAGCATGTACCTTTACTATGGCCATGACCCAATCAACAAAATGTGCTCAGTCTCTAAGAGGGTAATACGCAATTCTATTTGAGTCACTGTAAGGACAGACAGTACGATATATCAGAATAAAAAGAACATACTCTGAAGGTCATGTTCACTTCTTTTTGATAAACTAGACAATACTCAAACAAACTTGTAGAAAGTATAAAATCTGCTGAGTTGAATTTCATATGAAAAAAAATCATTTTAATATTTAGCATTTTGGTAAAAGATCACCCTGTGAATTTAACAAGCTACAACTGCCACACATGATCAACGGCTAAAGAACAAGCAAAGGACGGACTCTTGGTCCATAGCTTTCCCGCAGTAGAGAAACAGTCTTTGCAAGAAAGGACCCCTGCCTTTGTCAGCGCAGGACTCCACTGGTCTATGTGACCGCGGCCCGCTCCGCACTAGGCCCAGTGTGAGAGGAGTTCTGCAGGTGCGCCCACGGCGAGCGCCAGAGCTATTTCTGCACAAATGACAGAGGGGAAAGCTTTCTTCCAGGGCACTGGGGTCTTCTAGAAAGACCCTTGGCTTGGCAGCGGTCCACGGCAGCTTTCGGGGACTGCAGCTCTGCATATGAAGCCTGCGCTATTACCGGGTGCTGCGCCAGCGTAACATACACGTCGATCTGTGACTGACTGCTGGGAGTACGGGTGTACGTTTTTCACGCCACTCTGTTCCCACACAGGGCACATAAAGCTATATATACTGTTTCTAAATGCTGATGTAACATACGCCCTGAACGCGGTCTCCCAGCCAAGGAAATCCACAGCTGTTCAGCCTTATATGACCATGTAGCATTCCTCTAACATTCTCAAGGAAGACTCATCAGCGCCCCCTGACTGGGGAAACCCTGTTCCCAGCCCTCCGTTTCTTAGGAAACTGTTCTGTTCTGCATCAATTCCTACAAAATAAATACAGGTATCAACAAAAGAATGACACAACCCAATATTATCTGAAATGATGTCACAAGGGGAAGGGGGCGGAGTTTGTGGAAAGCAGCAGAATTTTTTTTTTTTGGGGGGAGGGGGGGCAGGGGTGGGTTCCACCCAGGGTACAGTGTGTAGACAACGGTAAAAACAATTCTGACAATCAGCCAATTCCACATTGTCCTAATGGAATTTCTGAGAATATTCCACAGTTGAAACAAAGAACGAACATTCCAGCTTTTTGAGACGGAAGGGGGTACACAGTGTGGAGGGGGACATTGAGAACGGACTTCTTACTTTGCAGGTTCTGCCTTGCCCTGATGGGATTTCCAGAATGTTCCAAAGTTCCACAATTTTGTTACAGTAAGGGGTGCAGTGACGGTCACAGTGTGCCAGAGAACATTGAGAACAGAGAACTTCAGTCTCACTCAACAGGTTCCACATTGTCCTGATGTAATTTTCTGGAACATTCAAAGTTTGTAACAAAGGACAAACATTCCAACATTTTTGATACAGTAGCAGTTAATGTGAACACTATAATGTGCAGGAGAACATTCCAGAACATTGAGAACAGTCTCTTTAGCTCTTACTCAACAGGTTCCACTTGGTTCCATCGAAAATTGGGAGAATGTTTCATAAAAAAAATCCCACCCCTCTTTTACCTCACAGAAGAGTTTACTGTATGAAAGGAGAGGAAATACGAGACAGAGAGGGGGCATTTGAAGTTTGAGTCTCCAGTGTGGGTCCTTGCATTGAGTGCGTGCTCATTTTGCCCCTCTGGGCCTCAGGAGAACAGGTTTCGGAGCTGGTGGATGAACTGGTCCTCTTTGCTCTTGCGGTTTCGGCAGCGGCCGTTCAGGTGGTCCCAGGCGGACCTCTTGCAGTAGTTGTAGAAGTGCCCCTCGGCCTTCTTCAGGATGCTGTTGAGGTCTAGAGTGCCCTGCAGGCTACAGAGAGACACTGTTAGAAGCACACTACCACATTCTGCCAATCAAAGGCACAGAGGGCAGGGAGACACACCCACATTCTGCCAATCAAAGGCTCAGAGGGCAGGGAGACACTCCCACATTCTGCCAATCAAAGGCACAGTGGGCAGAGAGACACTCCCACACTCCAGTGTGTGGGCAAGATTTGGTTGAAAGAGAGAGCAAAGAGAAGACACGCAGGCATACATATGCCCCCACACACACAAACACACACACACACACGCTCACACACACACACACACACACACACACACACACACACACACACACACACTCACACACACACACACACACACACACACACACACACACACACGCTCACACACACACACACACACGTGTTCATACACACTCGCACATGCAAAAATATGCACACGCACGTGCACATGCACGTGCATGTGCACATGCGCATACACACACACACACACACACACACACACACACCTGCTGGTGAACTGGATGAGCTGCACTTCGTTGCGGCACTTGAGCAGAGTGTCTCTGTGCTCCAGCAGGATGGCGGCGCAGATGAACAGTTCGAAGGTAAACTCTGTGTTTATAGCCTGGGGCTCCGTCGTCGGGTTCTCCTCTAATGCATCCAGCACAAGAAAGAAGCAAACACAGGGACTACATTTACACTCAGGTACTCAGCACTCTCAACCCCACAAACTCCATCTCTGACCAACTTAAACCAGTTGTTGAATTTGTGGAGAGCAACTACCATACCATAGAATGGAACCTGCAACCTGTGCAGGCGGAGCCCAGCTAAATGTTACACTACGCTGTCACCCGAATCCAAGAAATCGTTTGGCCAGAGGGACTGTGTGTGTATAGAACTCATTACCAGGGTTACTGATCTCCATAAATGCTTTAAATTATTATTTTTTTTATTTTAAAAGTGAAATGGCCTTTAGTAAGTGGATAAGTGGAGTAGCACTGTTTTTACCAGGCGAGCAGGGCCTACAGTAGACTTTTAAGCAGCTGTGCTCTGTGAAAACACTGTGGCACTGCCAGGAGAGGGCTGGCACCATCTTTACAAAGGCACACTGATAAAAATGTCTTTGGAAGGCCAATCATTAACTAATCACACTTTATATACTCCAAACATTTGCCCATGACTTTTATCTGGACAATAAAATTGAAATAAAAACTACTTGGCAGCTGCCAGAGACTGACTGCACAAACTCAGGTGTGGATTTACTGACGCAGGGAAAGGTATGTTAACACAAGTCATGATGACCATGTAAACATTGTGCCGTTGCCAACGGTTGTGAAAATCAACACAATAAACTTATGTGGGTGTTTTAAAGGTTTGTATCATGTTTCAGTTTCATTTAAAGTAATTTTTGCCTGTTAAAAATCAGCTGTACGTTTATTTTTGGTTATATAATGAGGTCTACTTTAGGATTTGCTTCTTCTTCTATGGTATTGATGAGCAGATTTGGGGGTTCCCCAAAACTGTATAAGCAGGACAGTAATATATGGGTACAGGCTGTGGGGGTAGAGATTTTGGGGACTCACCCAGGCTGTGTTTGTGAGGCAGCAGTGTTAGGGATCAGGGTTTGGGGGTAGAGATTTTGGGGACTCACCCAGGCTGTGTTTGTGAGGCAGCAGTGTTAGGGATCAGGGTTTGGGGGTAGAGATTTTGGGGACTCACCCAGGCTGTGTTTGTGAGGCAGCAGTGTTAGGGATCAGGGTTTGGGGGTAGAGATTTTGGGGACTCACCCAGGCTGTGTTTGTGAGGCAGCAGTGTTAAGGATCAGGGTTTGGGGGTAGAGATTTTGGGGACTCACCCAGGCTGTGCTTGCGCGCCAGCCTCTCGCGGTAGTGCGCTCGGTCCACCTGCTGGGAGATGAGCTCCAGGTGATCACAGCTCAGGATCTCAAACAGCCGCAGGGCCTCGCTGTGCTCAAACTCCCTCTGGAAGCCCAGGAGCAGCCACCTGCAGCGCAACACACAACAACAACGCAACGGGGTGTGTAACAGCACACAACACAACAACGGTTTGTGTAACAGCACACAACAACACAACAACAACAACACAACGGTGTGTGTAACAGCACACAACACACAACACAACGGGGTGCGTAACAGCACACAACAACACAACAGGGTGTGTGACAGCCCACAACACAATGGGGTGTGTAACAGCACACAACACACAACAACACCACAACACAACAACGGTGTGTGTAACAGCACACAACAACACAACAACAACAACACAACGGTGTGTGTAACAGCACACAACACAACGGTGTGTGTAACAGCACACAACAACACAACAACAACACAACGGTGTGTGTAACAGCACACAACACACAACACAACGGGGTGCGTAACAGCACACAACAACACAACAGGGTGTGTGACAGCCCACAACACAACGGGGTGTGTAACAGCACACAACACACAACAACACCACAACACAACAACGGTGTGGGTAACAGCACAACAACAGCATGCAAGAACAGTATACAACAACACGACCAAAAAGCACAGTGCAGTTCAGAAAATCATGTCCATTCACATTAGAGAAGAGTGAGGACACAGAGTACTGTTGTCTTATTCACTAAAACACAGGATGGATTCAGCTCATTAAGATGAGATGGTTGAATCAGGTGCACTAAGGCTGAACACAAACCAACACTTATACAGGACAGGACACCCCTGCTGGAGACCAAAAACACTGCAGAGGATCAGATCACTGTTGATTTGGCTGATTCGGTTTGTTTATTAGGATCTCTTAAGCCCATCATGGGGTTTATCTGCCAGGAGCCCATAACACGAGTACACACACGACCTGCAGAGTTTCTTACATTACAGTACATTTCACACATTTCACTCATGCCCTTATCGAGAGCAGCTCATAATTTACACTCATATTGACATTTTTATCTCTTTATGCAGCTGGGTATTTTACGAACACATGTGAAATTAATTGCTCCAGGGCACAAAAGCAAATGCCCAAGCCTTTCATTTCCAAATTTTACACATTTGCACTGAAATACTGGACGTCATTCATTTAGATTTGTAAATGGTCAAATATTCAGATTCATATTTGATGGAACAGCCGATCATGATTATATGTTGATATTTATAGCCGATCACTATAAATACATGAGCTGACAGGAGAACACACCGGGGCTTACAACAGCGCACTGTGCAGGGTGCCAGAGAGGTACAGAAGTGCATGCACTGTGCAGGGTGCCAGAGAGGTACAGAAGTGCATGCACTGTGCAGGGTGCCAGAGAGGTACAGAAGTGCATGCACTGTGCAGGGTGCCAGAGAGGTACAGAAGTGCATGCACTGTGCAGGGTGCCAGAGAGGTACAGAAGTGCATGCACTGTGCAGGGTGCCAGAGAGGTACAGAAGTGCATGCACTGTGCAGGGTGCCAGAGAGGTACAGAAGTGCATGCACTGTGCAGGGTGCCAGAGAGGTACAGAAGTGCAGGCACTGTGCAGGGTACCAGAGAGGTATAGAAGTGCAGGCACTGTGCAGGGTGCCAGAGAGGTACAGAAGTGCATGCACTGTGCAGGGTGCCAGAGAGGTACAGAAGTGCAGGCACTGTGCAGAAGAACCACAGCAGGAGAAAGAGCTGCCTGATTTATTACCCACAGACAAGCGCTATGTGCTGTTTTAGTGGTCAGGCTCATGGTCCCATGGTCAAAATATGGTCTGTTCTCTTGAGTAACTGCTGTTCATTTGAAAACTATGTGGAGTCAGTTTCACACCGCTGGGTGTGACAGTTATGTGGCTACAGCAGCTGTAACGTCTCTACCTGTGACAGAAGGTGAGTCTGTCCATGTTGTCTGTGACCAGGTGGGCGTGGAGCTGGGGGTCCAGCTCCTTCAGCAAAGCCGCCTCCAGCTCTGAGTGACACACACAAGACACCAATTAGCACCAGCACACACTTAAAGGGGCCACTTATTTCAAAAATTGCTACCCGCGGTTCCAAATGCTCATCTCTGCAACTTGAAAGGTAACGGCCACCTAAACTGTGCATATTATTCATATATGAATCATATTTTTAGGGGTGACCTATAGCCTATTGGCAAACACGCTTGCCTGGAACCGAACAGGATTGGTGGTTCAAGCCCCAGCAAAGCCAGAATAAGATCAGTATAGCTGTTGGGCCCTTGAGCAAGGCCCTTAACCCCACACTGCTCCCAGGGGGATTGGGCCCTGCTTAGTGTAATCAGATGTAAGTCGCTTTGGAAATAAGTATGAGCTCAGTAACTGTAATGTAGTTTTCCCCTCAACATGACAGAGCCATGCATGAGTACATACCTGTGTGACTTTTACGCTTAAATCACAGAGATGGCTGTCTTAAACAACAAGCTGCAATTGTTTGAAGAAAGCAATAGAACGATCACTTGCACCGTGCTGAAACTAAAATATGGACCAAAAACTGTGGACGTATTCTTTCTAAAGACAATTTTTTTTGGCAGTTTTCACTTTTTATTTGATAGTGACAGGAGAGAGAGAGAGAGAGAGACAGGAGGGGCAGGGGAGGAGAGGGGGTATGATAAGCAGCAAAGGGCCTGGGCTGGATTCAAACCCAGGCCGCTGCTGTATGGCCTTCTGAGAGAGATGAGAAGCCCACCGATCTTGCGGTGCAGTCCGTCTGCGCGGAAGTCTCTGGAAAACTTGTCCATGTAGCAGGAGAAGCTCCAGTACGTGTCCACCTCTGAGTCCAGGACCTCCAGGAAGCGGCTGCATAGGTCATTCATGCCCTGAGCGTAGCTGACCTCTGACCCCAAGCCACGGCGACGCAGGACGCATAATCACACACACACAAACACACACACAAGGGCACGCATGCATATGCACAGACACACACATGTGCACACACACACACATACATACATAAGCTTTGAGTCATACAATCACATGCAATGAAACCAAGTACATGTGGTGTACCCCATAATCTACGGCTCCTTTTTTACAGCACCACAGCCACAGCCGGACATATCTGTGAGACGCTTATTATACACTTAGTCAAGATGAGCAAATCAGATTCTTCAAGCCTCTTCAAATTCCCCTGGCAATACCACATTCAACCACCAGAGGGCTTCAACCACCAACACTCAGCATGCAAAATTAATACTGGGGAGCTCTATTTGACACTCCAGACTTGTGGTAAAATGACCATATTACAATATATACCCGGTGCATAATTTACTTAAAAACCCAGATTGGTGTGATATCTATTGAGTTTTATTGTGGTTTATTGCAATTCATGGCCATTTTGAGTATGTTCACTTGTAACTGTCACACTCTTCTTGTGTGAAATTGATGCCACATAGTTTTGAAATGAATACGCACCAACTACTGGAGGTAACACGCCTGATTCTGACCATTGCGCCTTGAGTTTGCACCGTTAAAATACAGCACAGGGACCGCTTAAAGCATATCCCCATGACAGGCATTCAAAATATATTGCATTAAAAGCTTGGGGCAGAGATGCTGATAGAGCTAGGAAAGCAGCAGGGGCGAGGCACAGAGGGAGGAAACAGCTTACCTGGGTGATACGCAGCATAAGTGATGAGAATCTCTCTGAGGACCAAAAGATTTCCAGAACCTTCCCCGCTGTGGATATAAAACATTTCAAAGGAGATGTTCATGTGTTGTGCAGCACATTGCTGTTGTGTGTCTGTGTGCTGTTGTACAGTAATGTTCTCTAGTCATTCAAAAGAATGACTAGTCATGTTCTCTAGGGGGGGGGTTACAGCTCCTGCCTGGTTTAAAAAAAAAAAAAAAACACTTCCTGTTTTCAAACTAAAAACATTTCTGTGCTCGAGGATACCTTCAGAACAGAGGAGTGCAGCTGCCAGTGACCCATGCAAAATCCGCCATTATGAGCGCTTTGGGTTAATTACAGTAATTACAACAGTGTAATGCCCTGTAAATTCACAGCCTGCTGACCCCTACTGCTCCAGCAAGCCTCTTTAAGAGGAGGGAAACACACAAGACTCCCTTTGTCAACAATTTCCTCAAGTATGCAACTCCACTCGAAATTTGTGAAATCCTCAAAGTAGGTCACATGACCACAACAACCAGAGTGAGCAGGGTAGCAGTGGGAGCTGCACACAGCAGTTATGTTCCATTCTGTAAACATGCAATGTGAACTGATTTTTACTTTCATATGAAACTCTAAAATGAGTCCAGACTCATGAAACAAACTGGCCTGCGTTTACTGTGTGATTAACTGTCTCTAATGGGTCATTAGAGGCCATTCAAGAATACCAACAACAGAATAATGTGAATAATTTATTGAGGTTTCTTGACTCTGAGCTGGTTTTGTTGCTGCTGGAGTTTTAGGTGAAAACACAACTCTGTGTTGAGGTCACAGAGGTTATGACATCATAAGCAGAATCACCCCAGATCTCTGAGTCAGTATGTTGCAGTCCAGTCTGGCCTTATGACATCATAATCAGAATCACCCCAGATCTCTGACCATGGGTTCATTTTAACAAAGCCCTGAAACCACATGATTAAATCAATCAAGGCAAGACAGTGGTTTTAGTGCAGGGCTACAACACAAGCCCGCACCCACACCAGATAAACTTGGTGATTCTTTTTCTTTGTTTACCATGATTGAAATCCATCTCATTAAAAAACCACATGCCATGCAGCCATTTTCACCAATGTAAAGGAGCACTCGCAGACAGGAAGCATCGATTTGTGATGTCATAAAACCTCGCCCTCCCATGCTCTACTCACAGGTAATAGGGCACATCTCTGTCAGTGCGCGGAACATCCTTATCGATGATGCGTATGGCCTCCTGAAGCTCTTCCAGGTCAAAGGTGAACCGCTCAAACAGGACCTGCACACCCGGGGAGAGAGGAAATGTGGTTAATCACTGTACCAGTTCAGCAAACTCCATTTCTGAACCATCTCCATCCTGATGCATGCCTTACAGGAACATTTACGATAAATTACCCAGAAAAACCACACCATACACACACACACACACACATCCACACACACACACACAAAAACACACACACACACACACACACACACACACACACACACACACACAAACACACACACACACACACACACATACACACACACAAAAACACACACACACACACACACACACACACACACACACACACACACACAGCAGACAAAATATGTAGGCTACACTCTCCTAGTTGACATGGAAACAGTAGCTCAAAGGCTAAAAAGAATTGCAAACATGCATGTAAAAACAACACAACCTTTTCTAAGACATGCATGTGTGTACTGCCTGTCCCATTGCGCAGGGGGCATAAAACAGTGAACAGCGAGTTCAGCGTACACGAAAATGTGTTTAGCCAAGATGAAGGCAAATAGACTCCAATCACTTTAGCGGTAAGGAAGGCCTGACATTGAAACTATCCTCCTGAGTTCCCATCTAGCCGTCATCACAGCAGCGCCTGTCCTGATGGGAAATCGAATCACTGGCTGTGCTGGATCGGAGCACAGCGCTGCCGTTGATAAGCGCGTGAATGCCAAATTGAGTAGGCGACCGGAGTAACCCAGATTACAGTAACCCTGTCTGAATTACAGCATCACTGTCAACATGACCAATCTACATCCAACCTTTTAAATGCACTAACAAATAAACTACATTGATCTGAACATCTTAACTTTCCTTTCCAGCTTCTCATGTGTTCTCGTACAGCTAACTCAGTGGTCTGCCCTTGGGAGACATGACCATACTATATGTGTTTGATTTTCCATCCAGTTATTTCATCTTGTTTTAAGATAACAGTTACAAGTTGTATAAAAGTTGCTCTATGAAATAAGTGTATTAATGATAAGTACAAATGATGTAATTGTTACAGTAAGTATTACCTCTGCAGCTTCTTTCATTCGACATTTCCATATGGGCCGCATTCAATCAACCACCTTCTCCATTCGACAGGTCTATATGGGCCGCATTCAATCAACCACCTTCTCCATTCGACAGGTCTATATGGGCTGAATTCAATCAACCACCTTCTCCATTCGACGGGTCTATATGGGCCGCATTCAATCAACCACCTTCTCCATTCGACAGGTCTATATGGGCTGAATTCAATCAACCACCTTCTCCATTCGAAAGGGCTATATGGGCTGCATTCAACCACTTACTCCTTATCATTGTGAAACTTAATCTATTTTGTGTTTTGCTTCTAAATTTAGGAAAATTAGGAAATTTGCTTGCCTTCGATTAAATGTAACTCAAAAATACAGACGCTAATGCACAGGTGTGTGCGTGTATGTTGCCAGTGCCTGAAGCAGTAGGGCAGGTACGTGTGTGTGTTTGTGTATGTGTGTGTGTATGTTACCAATGCCTAAAGCAGTAGGGCAGGTACGTGCGTTTGTGTGCGTGTGTTACCTGTGCTTGAGACAGTAGGGCAGGTATGTGTGTGTGTGTGTGTATGTTGCCAGGGCCTGAAGTGGTAGGGCAGGTACGTGTGTGTGTGTGTTTGAGTGTGTGTGTTACCTGTGCCTGCAGCTCCAGGAATGACAGTCTCTCTTTGACCTCTTCGCGCCGCTCCTGGCACAGCTGCTGGGCCTTCTTCTTCCTCTGCTCATAGTACTTCACCGCGGCAACCAGCTCAGCTGCAGCAGAGAGAGAGAGAGAGAGTCATGTCAGGGTGAGTGGCCAGAGGGGGCGCTGTGCTCACACAAAAACAGAGGAGCAGAGGGACACCCAAACATATGGCACTCACACAAGAGGATGAAAAAAATTAACATAATAAAACAAAACAACTTTTCTTTTGAATGTTTACAAACTGTAATGTATTATTAGTGTATCATAGCAAATGCTGCCTAAAAACAATAAAAAAACTAAAATGAAGTATTTCTGGTACAACAGGAGCTTGCGTTCATGTGAGTGGGTGATTTTATACTGTGCAGCCTGCAGGGCTATGCATGGTCCACACATGTGACCCGCAGGTCAAATCAGGCTGGCTATCACTGGTGCAGACGGACATCGTCCTGCAGTCTTGGTGTCAACCTCTCACCCAGTCCCCCCCACCCGTCCTCCATCCCTCTTCTCCATTAGGACGTACCGTCGGTGCCATTAAGACGCAAGCGCACGCATTCAGGAAGCAGCTGCTGCCACTTCCTCTTCATGACCTGGTAGCGCACTGCCAGCTGCTCCTCCAGAAGGGGGCGCTCCAGAGCCGTGGAGCTGCAGGGGTACATGCCAAACAGGAAACGCCAAACTTGGCCACGCTCCGCAGGAGAGACGCCCCCTGTGAAGACCGGAGGATGACACACATTACACAACGCCAGCCCTGTCACAGTTTTTCTGTTAACTAAAGTTGCTCGGGAAAAATTTTGACCTGTGAAGTGAAAAATTGGCACAGGTGAGCAAGTTGGGCCCTGAAGGTTGTGCCTCGAGACTTCTGAGGATGCACAAGCACAAACCTGACATTGTAAAAATGTGCAGTTGCCGGACAGTGCTCTCTGCATATAAACCGATGCTGCAACTATTGTAACGACTTTGTTGAATATGCAGTTTCGTACGCAAATTAATATGCCAATTAACTTTCTACTCGCAGTGAATCCGATGTTTGTAGAAGTCCAGTACCTAAACCCATCTGAGGCTGAGGGCGCAGGCTGCGTGAACCTTAAGGATGCTTTGGGGTGAGGGCCTGCTGGGCCTGAGCTCTGAGGTTATCGCTGGGTGTGCATGGACCAGTGGTGTAAAACTCAAAGCCATTGAGGACCATGCGCACTGGTCCAGTAATAACAACCACTACTATTATTATTATTACTATTATAATTAGGTCAAAGAAAAGCAGATCTACAGTAGGGGCCTGGAGGCCAGAGATGCAATGACTGCAAAAAAAGGCCCAACAGTTCTATAGGCAGGAAGTCCATCCCCTCCCCCCAACCCCCCCCCCCCCACCACCCCCCCCCCCCCCCCCCCCCCCCACCCCACAGAGAGTTTAGGCAGGCTGCTGCATATTGCATAATCTCTTAGGCACATGATCTCACGAGCCTCGCTCTGTGTTCGTTTCGATCGTCATGACTTTCAGACATCAGGAGACAGTGTTCCAGCGCACACACAATGGCGTCTGATGGGGGAAAGGAGGAGCCAACTGCAGGGTGCTGATTGAGTGAAATCGGCTAAAATAAGCCAGAACGGGTGGAGCCAGTGTTAGCTGGGGATCACAGACTTCAATCCAACCAATCAGAAGGATTTGATCTTCATCATAAAACATGAGGATTGGTTGATCAGTGAGTTGCTGGCAACATGGGGGCTCCAGACATTTTTGGTGTGGTCTCTTGCCCCTCACTCCATCAGATAGTATTTCTGGGTAATCATTACATGTACTGAAGGGGATACTCATGGCTGGAACCTTCTCTGCCAGATATGATCAAACCTCTGGGCCAAATCTACCCTCAGACACCTGAGGCATCCAGTATACCTGTAGGCAGGTAAAAATCAAAGCACACTTTCTAGACAAGTTTCCATCAAACATTCACTGCCTGGAGTTGAGACTAAGGTTTCATGATCCCTGTTATGGGAGAAGCAACAACGACCTAGCAGTCACCGATTTCTTTTAACCAATCAAAAGATTTTGCTCTCCACAACAAAACACAGTGAATGGTCCGACTCAGTCAGGCATTGATATCATGTGGTAGCTCCGCCCATTTGTGTGGTGAGTGATACACTTTACTTGGATAGCTCATTTCAAACACACAGTGCCATTCAATGTGCTCTATCAGAGCGATAAGAGAGATAAACCTGAAGACATTTGATGCTGTAATCTCAAGTCTGTTTTAACCACATCACAAAGGCCCTCAAAGAGCCTTTCTGCGTTTCATGAAATCTCCACAAAGATCTTCTAATCAGAGTTGAGTCAATTACTATTGAATGGGTTATCAAATGAAGAATTCAGTCTGCGCACACCCAGACACGGAACTGGTTTACTTTCCAAAGGCCACATGGTGCAAAAACAAACATCCAGCACAACATCAACACTGAGTTTCCACCCATGTTTCCGGGGATCGGTTTAAGCGTTACACACATATTTGCGCTCCTGGCAAACGGGGACCTACATTCATCGCCACACTGTGAAAGGTTCCTTCTCATGCACATCTTGTGATCCCCCCAGCTGCCCCCGGCCCTCAGGATGACCCAGGCTTGTTCTCACTCCTGACTGTGAAAGGTTTTGTTTGAACTGAGGAGCTCCGGGGCCTGTGAAACCGGTCTGATCTCAAAGCTCCGCTTCCACGTCCGCTGCGGCTGGCTCGTCACTTGACTGCCGCCTGACTCGCGGAACAGATGCGAAGAAAAAGTGTTGGGAACATCAATTTGAAACAGGGGTTGGTGGGGTGACCCACGAATCTCTCCACTGGCCTGGTGGAAAGTTAAACAGCCTGGTGGCTGACAGAGCATGACCAATAAGAAACCAGGGAACAGATAAAACCTCTGAACCACTGACCCATGCATAATGTGAGCTACAGGTCAGAGCATGGAAACTGTGAGGTGCCAAAATACCACAAATTACATTACACAGCTCTGATGGGTGAACATTTCTGTTTTTCTATTAAATTAGCACTGGGATATGCCTGAATGATTAGCCATTTTATAGTTATCAGACCACATATTCCAGTAACTCTGTAAAAGGTCGACCCAGCTCCCTAAAAATGATACTACACTGTAACCTCTGAGCTACAAGCCCAGCTCCCTAACCATTATACTACACTGTAACCTCTGAGCTACAAGCCCAGCTCCCTAACCATTACACTACACTGTAACCTCTGAGCTACAAGTCCAGCTCCCTAACCATTATACTACACTGTAACCTCTGAGCTACAAGCCCAGCTCCCTAACCATTATACTACACTGTAACCTCTGAGCTACAAGCCCAGCTCCCTAACCATTACACTACACTGTAACCTCTGAGCTACAAGCCCAGCTCCCTAACCATTATACTACACTGTAACCTCTGAGCTACAAGCCCAGCTCCCTAACCATTATAATACACTGTAACCTCTGAGCTACAAGCCCAGCTCCCTAACCATTACACTACACTGTAACCTCTGAGCTACAAGCCCAGCTCCCTAACCATTATACTACACTGTAACCTCTGAGCTACAAGCCCAGCTCCCTAACCATTATACTACACTGTAACCTCTGAGCTACAAGCCCAGCTCCCTTACCATTACACTACATTATCACTCCTCTACTCAATGAAATACTAAGGATACGACTAAAATTAGATTATTAGAATTTTAAATACTGCCATGTGGCATCTATTATTTGTAATTGTATTCTGATATTGTAATTCAAACGAACAGATAAATCCAGAATTCACTGCAAATATTTAAAAGGTACAGTCAAAGAAGTCTGCATAACGTAAGTCTTCAAAACTATTTTCCTTACAAAAGATGTGAGTTAATACAGTGAACTGGAATGAAATGTTAAGTGACGCGTGTACAAAGTAACTGGTCAAACAGAACTGGTGAGCTTGAATTAAGTTAACATAGCGTAAACAGGCAGAGTTCAAACAGAAGATTATGAGAAGAGAAATATATAAGTATATATAAGTATTGCACAGCTCCTAACAAACTGCATCACATTCTACCTCATAATGATAGTGACAACAGCACTATGCAGAAACAGCAGAATCGTTTTTCAACAACGTGGGGGAAACTGAGAGTTGTATACAGCACAAAACCTTTATTCGTGCGTAACCGCATTCATATGGTAAAATCGGTCTGTATCTTTTCGATGGTAGTGAAATGAATTTTAAAAGCCGTAACACGTGAACCATTCAGGAGAAAAACTTCATAATTTGACATGACTGACGGGGCGATTGCAACGCTTTATTTTTTCCGCACATTGTAGCGGATCTGGCTCAGGAGAACTCAGGAAGAGTGACCAGCTAATTTCTCAACGAATTAGTGAATTAGTGGTCAAGCCGTTTTTGTGAACTTTGCATAAAACTAGGAACCAAGAAAATCAGTACCTCCATGGTCAGTTTAAAAGTTTACACCCTAGCTGCTGAAAAAGCGTTTCCTAACGAGGTGAAGACACAACTCATGACTTGCCATTTTTCACGATGTATGCCCGCAGCCGCGACTCGTCCACCCTCCCTTCCGCGTCCATAACCCCAGGTAACCCAAGTGGCGGAGCGTTAGCAGCCGCAGGCGACGTTGTTGATGCTCTGTCGAGCTGGTCGTCAGTCTCAGCATTGTGCTTCACACAAAAATCATCATTTTTCTTAAATCTTTCTCCACTTCCATCACAGCCAGTCACAGCGCTGTTATTCACTTCATCCAAAATATTCACTCCTGTTCCAGAATATGAACTGCCAGGTGTGTGCGAAACAACCCGTTTTCGGGACGCTTCCATTGTTTCCGCTCACTCGCCTGATGTGAGTAGTAACCGGTGCGCAAGCATAACTAGGAATGACAACCGCGTTCACCGCGGCGCAGTTTTTAGCTTCGGAAGCCGCCTCTCAGATTGTTAACAACTTCATGTCAAGCCAGCCTTGCCTGAAACGTCCACTTGGCATCTCAAATAACGTTGTGTGCGTTAGGACCGCGTTCAAAACTGTTCCTGTGCGCTAAACTATCGACTACTGAAGTTCGGAATCTAGCGCTGTATACAAAGTAGCCTTTCTGACCCCCCCCCCCCCCCCCCCTGTAAGTCATATGACTGGAACCAACTGTGTGCTTGGTCTTAGCTTAGTTCAAAGGCTCTTACGATTGTTCTGCAGCTCTGCGTTCTTTTCTGCAGCCATTTACTCCCCCCTGTGGAATGTCTGGACACATCCATCCATCCATCCATCCATCCATCCATCCATCCATCCATCCATCCATACATACATACATACATACATACATACATACATGTCCTTTTTTGAAAATATGAACCTACAGCCAGGACAAGAATGATTTTTGTTATTTCTCATGAGTGTTCACAAAGTCAATACTCTTGTTACTGAGGAAGACATCATGCATCATGGCTGAGGTAGAAAGAGCAGGTTTTTCCACATGGTATGTTTTTGGGGACATACCGTCTTTCTCCCATGACCACTGAGATCCAAAATAATGTTTCTGTGTTGCTCGCAAACTCACTGAAAAAAATCACCCTTTGGCCTCCCATATTGAAAAGATTATTATTTCATTTTTTTTTTTACATTGTGTAAATTTATGTGAACCGTTGCTTAAGCAGTCTAAATAGTAACTGTAAAATGAAAAAAAAAAAAACACATAAAGCAATGACAGACATATATTTATTCATCTTTATGACAGTAATGGCAATAATGGCATGAGTAGACTTTAAAACCCATGCTATTTGATAACAAAAACTAATAAACCAAACACAATATTTAAAGATATTGAAAAGTAATAAAATAATTGGGCTTTAATACACAAAATAAAGTAAATTCTTGGTCAGGTCTAGTCATTAATATTCACTGCATATAACATGTCCTGCATCCAGTGTTAAGGCTGAAAAGCTGGTCACACAACTGACACATATTCTTACATTTTCTGTTCTACAGGTAAAAGAAAATATATATCATACAATCTCCATATAAAAAAAATGTTTAAAAATCCAACCTCTTTTCAAGTGGACACAAAAATACACTGACATATACACTGACTGCTCTGTAATATAGTAATATTATTAGTCAAACAGCATATAGCCCTGAGAACCCTTGCATGAGCAAAATTAGTAAATCAAACGCACAATTAAAAGTTATTAAAAATGAACAATATGATCAGGCTTTAAAAACTCAAGGAGATAGTGAAGTAGCACTCAGTTATACCCACAGGTACCATTGTAATATCAGTGTATGCAGCATAGAGATGCAATATCTCTGCCTATTTTATATTAATAGCTGAGTTTATCCCTTAAAATATTCACAGTGTAGGACACGTGATGGAAGCCATTTTAAGGATGAAAAAACAGTCAGCAGGTACAGGGTTTGCACATATCCCAGTCTCACTGAGCAAGCCCCTACAAATCAAACTGGGGTGAACCCAGCTCACACAAAACGTTCCTGCGAGCTTATACACAAACTTATACAAAGTATAAAATTCTTCTCATTACTTTACCTACAAGCATGTGTGTGTGTCCTGACAAAGCACAGAACACATCTTCCCTACCTTTCAACAGCCTCTGGTTTCTTTTTATTTCCACTCTTGTATTTGGCTGTTGCTAATTCATGTATAGGCTTTTATTGCCTACACATACTGGTTTGTTACTTCACTATTTTTGTTAGTCACCCTGGATAAAAGCATCTGCTCAATGCTTGTAACATAATATAACCTAAAAAGCACAAGTAAAATTTTGGGTTCTTCTGATTTCACAGCCAAAACCTACATATTCATGTTTTCCCTGTAATAGGTGCAAACCGCACTGTGATAACTAAAACCACGTGGCACACAAGTCTTATTCACATGGTGTATAAATGTCTTCACTGTTATACATCAAATACATCCACACTAATGGAAGCTGAAAATGGCCAAAAATGATGGCCAAAAATCCTACGGCATAACAAAAGTTTTTGCTGTCCTTGTGTCAAATGCTTCTGAATTACATGTTGTAAAGTAGCATGTCTTTCAGTCACATGTTTGCATAAACGTCCTCCTCTAAACAGTTTTCATAATCCGGCTCTTCTTCCTCTTCTTTAGAAGTCTGTAACTGTAAATGTGAATGATACAGACAGACATCATTTTATGGTCCATAAATGCATGCAGATGAATATGAGCACATATGCACTCAACCCCGCGTACTGTTTCATTTTTATCTTTCAACACAAACTTAACACAAAAAATGTATATATAACATACATGGCAATATATTTCAGATGCTAAGCCTGTGTTTAAGTATATTTCACATATTGCCTTGTGAAATAAGTGTTTATGTCAGTATCTTGGGTTCTAATATTGTGAAAGATATGGTGATTTACTTTGCTGAACTGTGGTTTCTGATGTAGAGGAGCAGACAGTATGACTTTACCTGCTCTGTGGGTCTGTGTTTATGCCGATTTATATGAACATGGATCAAATGCAGATATTAATAAACCTACATTTTTAAGACATGTTTAATGAGATGTGTGCTCTTGCACTGTGACAGTAGACATGTTTAATGAGATGTGTGCTCTCGCACTGTGACAGTAGACATGTTTAATGAGATGTGTGCTCTTGCACTGTGACAGTCATATAGGAGCACTGATGTGAAAACATAGGTGGCATTTTTTTTGTGTATGTTGTCATTGTGAAAGCATTTTCTGTGAATTACTTTTATAGGTGAAATTCAAGTTACTAATACAGTTGTCAGCGAAATATTGGTCTTCAAAATGATTCCAAAAGTGCTTCAGTCTCACCCTGCGGAATACCCCAGTAAAACATTCATACGAGTGATTTATACTGACGTGCGTTCTGATTTTGCTTACTTCACTGTTAGCACACATGTTGACACATGCAGGAGATCCCAAGTCTTCACTGGGTTTGTTTTTCTCTCTGTGGGGCAGAGTGCAGGATTCTTACTTCAGCGCTATTTAGACACTCTGAGTCTGAAAGTGCTGCTACTTTCCAGACTTACATTGGTCAAATATAGAGTACACATGCACACACCCTCACAAATTCACAGTAGTGTTTAATGAATTACAACACTTACGCTTCTCTTCCTCTTGAACACTTCCACAGAGCTACAGTTACTAGTATGAGAATGAGAGCAGCAGACAGACACACTGGTATGTAGATTGCCATCAGTATTCCTGTAAACAGAAGGTCCAGACTCATCGTTATCTCTCAATAGGTTATGAGGCTAAGTCCAACGTTTCTATGAATGCAGGAGGTGAATTTAACCTTCAGAGTACATAAGCATATCTGGGTTTAACCTATAGGCTGAAAAAGAGTGTTTCTACAGAGGAAGTCTCAGTCATTCTCCAGCCCTTAAACTCTTTGAGGGAGGTGCTGCAGTAAAATGGCCACACACCTCTTTGGTTGGTGTTCAGGTCCAGTTTCTTCTGACCGTGTTTGTTGGTGGCACGGCAGGACACCATGTCAGTGAGGCCCAAGGAGAAACACAGCGTGTGCAGAGTCTGGGTTTGGTTCTCTGTGCTGCTACTGCTGTTTGCCACTGTGCCAGCCGCAAGGATCCACTGAACCTCACTGACAGGCCAGGAGTCCACAACGCAGTGACAGGTCACCCCAGTGATGTGGGCACTACAGCCTGATTCCCTGCCCATCTCTGGAGGGTCTGCGAGAGATTCAACACTCATTTAAATCTTACTGGACTCCAGCTTAAATTTTAAATACCATTAAGTTATTCTGTTTTCATTTTGTTACCTTAATTGCAATTTGAAACAAACTGAGAATGGTCAGTTTATCTGGCTAACCCCTTTATGATTTCAGGGCAGGGCTGAGTGAAGTGCTGCCTCACCAGTGTGTATCTCTGGCCATGGTGGGTACTGGTGTGGCAGGGGTTCCAGCTCCTTGCTAGGGCACACAAAGCTGCACCAGGAATGTGCACATTTACACCGTGCACCAACCAAAGGGCCTGTATGTCAAAGCATCTAACTGCAATAACCCACCGAGGAACCCTTTGTGTTTTGAATAGTAACTATGTCACAGATTGATCTGGAGTACGAGATCTTCAGGTGTTGATCTTCAGTGTTTTTTCAGATCAGATAGTAGGAACACGGCATATGTTATTTTTGTTATTGTGATTAAAAATGGCTGCTCTGCACTCACATTCCACGCTGATGTTCACCAGACTGGACTTCCCACTTCCCTCTGAGTTGCTGGCTGTGCAGTAGAAAGCTCCAGTGTCTCTGGGCACCTTCTGCAGTGTGAGGATCCTTTCCTTTGACTGCAGAGAGCCAGTGACATCGTACCACTGGTAGCTGTGAGCCTTTGGGTTACTGTCACTGGAGCAGACCAGCTGCACAGAGTCTCCCTCCTTCACCACTGGGGTCTCAGTCTCAGCTCTCACACTGACTGGGGCGTCTACAGCAACAACACCACGACTAATGTCACCCCAAGCAGGAAAATATATGCATGAAATGTAATGTCTTGAATGATAATATATCAGATAAAGTTTTATCTGTGTTCTGCATGTCACAGCATGTTCACACTACAGCGGACCTCGGCCCAAACCAAATCACATTTTTGCAAACAGCTGAAAAATGTCAAGATGAATCAAGATGGCCTAAAACACTGGGAATAGAGAAGTTCTCAGAGAAGGGGATGTTGAATAGAAAATGTAAGTTTCCATTTCTAAGAATACAGAACACTGAGAATTGCATCAATTGATAAAAATCACATTCGGTGTAACGTACATTTTACGCTCAGAAGCTGAGAAGCCTGCGCAGATTTACTGATACTCCGCTGCTGATACTCTGCTGTGCAGGTCACTTTCTTGTTGTGGTCTGCGATCGTGGGCGTGAATGTAAGGACTGATGTCACTTTCCATTGGCCATTGGGTGGCTGCAGCTGCTCTGATTGGACGTTGAGTTTTTCATTGTAGCTCCAGATGATTTTAGGAGGAGGGTCAGAGGGGCAGGTGTGAGATACAGAGCAGGAAGCAAACGCAGTTTTACCTGCTGAGACCTCCCCAGTCACATTCAGAGAAGGGGCAGGAGAATCTGTTTAGAAGACATAACTAACATTAGTTGGCAGGCTAATATTTTATCTTAACCTATTATTTTAATTTGTTTTGGCAAACTAAATAGTTGTTGGAATGGTTTTAGCAAGTAACCTAGTTAAGGGGATTTTTAATGATTTAAAGTGATGTTAAACCCGTCCATTCACATCAGACCGTAAAAGCACAATACAGTAGGAGTATCACCATGTATTTAGGGACCAGTTGTATAAGAGTTGTGTAATACAAATGTATGAATATTTTTCTGTTATTTAATCAAGAAGCTGCATGCTGAGCTGTCACATCTCAGAGACTAAGATTGGGATTTGATTTAATGCATGGTTCTGATCCGATTTAATGCATGGTTCTGATCCGATTTAATGCATGGTTCTGATCCGATTTAATGCATGGTTCTGATTCAACTGCACACGTCCTTTAAAAAGGTAAACTTTAGCCTGTAAGGCTGCATGATGTTGTATTTTTAAAGGAAAAAGAACATCTTCCTTGTGTTCTTCTTTCTAATAACATAATTTGGGGGTAGAATTTGGTATGTTCAGATTTTAAAAATAATTTTTGCGGGGGATTTTATTGATAGCTTAAAATGGGTGGTCTAAAAAAAACTGTTGAAATTAGACAATAAAAATTCATTATAATTATAAAATTTCCCAGATAAATCTCATTTTTATTTTAATTATTGGCACTGATTTTAAATGCATGTTTTGTTAACATCTGATCTGAGGCCGTCTTGTAAGGATAACTGAGATTTTAAGACAGAGCACCAGCACATTTAACGATATTTGCCCCGTGACATTAAAAAATATATTAGAAGCAATGAAACAGCCGTGATAATAGAAAAGTAGTTGTAAGCAGACCATAGAGGCCTGTTTCGAGTCTGTTCTGTGCCGTTTCCCTGTGCGTGCCTTTAGAGTGTGTGCAGTGTTTGGTTGGGTCTTTGCAGTCAGTGTTTGGCAGGGTCTTTGCAGTGCAGTGTTTGGCAGGGTCTTTGCAGTGCAGTGTTTGGCAGGGTCATTGCAGTCAGTGTTTGGCAGGGTCTTTGCAGTGGAGTGTTTGGCAGGGTCTTTGCAGTGGAGTGTTTGGCAGGGTCTTTGCAGTGCAGTGTTTGGCAGGGTCTTTGCAGTGCAGTGTTTGGCAGGTACATTGCAGTGCAGTGTTTGGCAGGGTCTTTGCCGTGGAATCAAACAGCATCTCCTGGCTGTCTGCCAAGGTTAGTGGTTAATGAGAGAAGCTAAGTGAGTCAATAATTTCATTTACAACTTCTTCTTCATCTCTTTAGGTGCTGACACGCCTGTGAAAATGTTCATTATGCAGTTTTTGCTCCTTGCTGATGTTGTTTGAACTCAATGCGCTCTCCAATTCGATTAGGAAGAAAACCTGTCTCTGCCACACACTACTTGCGGGGCGAACTTTCAGTTGGTTCTCCTTGTCTTGTTTTCTATGTACCTCAGCTGAACCTTGCCATCTTTCACTTAAACTGTTGTGGATTATTTATTTCTTTCCATTTTCTTGAAATAATTCACTCACCTTGGACATTAATGAAGACCATACTATTTCTGTAAGAATACTTGTCAAAGTTTTCAATCAAAATTCTAAAAATGAAAGGGCCAGTATCTTCCTTTTGCAATCGGTCGATTCTTAGTGAACAGTTGTTCTTTCCAAGATCTCCAATCAATAGTGTCCGGCCCCTGAATCCTTCCTTGATGAGAACTGGGTCGGGATGGTAAATAAGGTTCTCCTGGGCCATTTTGTGCCATATTCCTGTCAGGTCTGAACGGTTCTTGGCATCCCCCGGGTAGGTGAATGTGCAGGGAATCACAACACAAGACCCCAGCAGCGCCGGTATGGTGTGAGGCACACCAGCAGACCACGCAGAAGCATGAGCATCTATCACTGCAAAACAAACAAACAAACAAACAAACAAACAAACAAAATGACATTTTAGAGAGATGGAGGTCTACACACTGAGAAATAATGTCAAGTAGCCTTTTTTATAGTAACGTCATACGAAAGAATTTTTCGCTTCTTCAGTAACTCTACTCACAAAATCACTGGATTAAAAGTAATTTCATGTTTCATTAATTAGAAACAAGCACAAAGTAAACAAGACATATGAATATGCCAATTGAATATTCTATGTTCTATTTTAATACAGACTGTCTATTTTATGGATGTTATGTACACTCCTGTAGTACCTACAGTGGGGTCCAAAAGTCTGACACCACTAGTGGAAGAGTTTCTGTTTTGCATTGTTTTACAATTGTTTAATTACAAATTATATTACCGATCTTTGAAAACTGTACATGAAGTTCAGAATGTCTTAGTTTTCGGTATGTCCCCCTCTTGCTTTAATGACAGGGTGCACTGGAGCTGGCATGGACTCCACAAGCTTGAGCAAAACCTGATGATCCATGTTATCACATGGTCTTTAAGTGCACAAAACTTTCTTGGCCTTTAAGTGTCCCAATAGATGTTTGATGAGGTCTGACCTTTTCTATAAAGGGATTGACAGGGGCAGGGTCAAACATTTGCTTAAATTTGACCCAGACATTGCGCAGAATCTTCAGTATTTTTTCTTCATTTTAGATTTCATAACTTTTCTTTGTTTTAAATGTTTCAAAATCCTAAAACTTTCTGATTATTTCCATGTTTACATGAAAAAGGTTGTGAGAATTGAACAGTTTTCTTTTCAATGATTTGCTATTGCAGTGTTTGAGCTGTGATGTCTTCTACAAACCAGAAAATACACTCTGAAAATACATTGTGACATTCATGCATGCTACTAAGAGAACCTAAAATTTACCATTTAAATAGATGATGTAAAACCACACAGCTAGCATCTTCATTGCCTTCATTTGTAGCTAAGTGCCCCACCTAGAGGGAAAGAAATACTAGGGAAAAAAGGGTCACATGATTTATAGAAAACTAGGTCAGAATCTAGGTCAGAGATACATGTGGCATGCTATATTTTTAAAAAAGTTTCATATATATGAATATATATAATTTGATTTTGCTTGACATATTGGTACGTAGACTGTATAAACATGTTTTAAACATTAAACTGGAGATATAGTATACGCTATGTGTAAGAAAAACAAGAAAGAGAGAGCTGTATGGCTAAATTAATTGGCAACATAGATGAAACACACCGTAAATTCAGAAACAAATAGTTGGACACATTAAAAATGGCCCATTTATCACACAGGCAGCAAGGAACACTAGATATGAACATAACAGGAGCAAGGCACATTTTTCACACAGCACTTGAAGAACTGGAACAGAAATGTTTGCTCTGTGTAGTTACTGTAATTAATGCCTCTGTTAGCTGCGCTGACCTGACATAACCACACAATCTGCTATCATGCCTGCTAACTCACTACAGATACGTCAAGCATCATAAATTATACATTCATTAATCATTAAGAAATGTATCTACTATACAATATATCTGGAAAAAAAATAAATAAGAGTTTTTTTTTTATTTGGCAAAACTTGTTAACTACCAAGGCATGGCTAATGGGCTATAGCATGTTTTCTGAGAACACGTGAATGTAACGCCCTTACTTGTGATCAGTCCTGAGATTAAAATTTCACTCAAAAATTAGAAATATGTCAATGAATATGCAAAACAGGAGACCAAACAGTACAAGGTAAGACTCAGATCTGTAGATATTAAAAGAAAGTATTACATTACATTGTAACAGTATTACATTCTAATGGTATTACATTGTAATGGTATTACATTCTAATGGTATGAAATTCTAACATTATTACATTGTAACAGTATTACATTCTAACTGTATTTATCACACTAAGAAACCATGGTTGTCTGTATGTCACTTCACTGATTAAAATATCTTACACAATTCCAGGCAAGCACTTAAACAACAGTAACCCCACAGGGGCAGTAGGATCTCCTGCTAGCTGCACTCACCTGTACTTTGATAATGCTGTATCACTGGAATCCTCCAGAGATTACTGTATTTGTGCAGTTCCCAGAGAAAGGGTCCGGCAGAAGTGGCGTGGCTGAAATGTCAGATGCTACAGCATTCTGCCTTCTATTAATAACAAATATAAACCAACTTCCTGTGTAGCTGCCCCTCCATGGTTAGTAAAATGTGTGCACATTATTAGCATAAAGAATGTAACTCTGCTACTGTGACCCCAAGGTACATCTTGACTTCTGCTTTTTACATCCTGTTGCTTTCTCACAGTTACAGCAGCCTTAATTGTCAACTTTCAGTGTCAGTGTGTCAGGAAACAATACAAAAAAAGGTGTGCCATTGTGTCTGTCCTGACAGGAAGCTGATCTGCCGGTGTGTAGAAGTGCAGTACGTAGCTTTAGCCAAATTCCCTTTGACATTTTCACACACTGAAGAAGGCCTCTTGCCCGAAATGTTTCTGTGTCTTGTTCCCCTGCTGCTCTCAGATTAATAAATAAGTATGTAAGCATTTTTTGCAGAGCGCTGTGTGCGAACTATTTTTTCTACCTATTAATTGTCATTGGTGTTTACGCATCATTCTACCCTTATTAAGCAGTTGAGTGTGGTGGTATCAATTTTTTCATTAAGTTTTAGAGCAACTGCTATGATGTAGCAATAATTGTGACAGGAAAAAACATAATTTTTGTTATTTCTAATTAGTAGTTATAAATCTGGCACTCTTGCTACTGCAGAAGAAATATTGGCCACAAGTGACCTTTGGCATCAAACTGAAGATAAAAAGCAGGTACAGCATGTGATGTGTTGTACATTGGCATGCCGCCCACATCCTATAAACCCCAAACATGGCATTATTCCAGGTGTCTTTTCAATGGCGTCGTGTAAGTTACCACGCAATAAGGAATTGGGACACCCTTGCTGTCATAACACATTCAGTCCATTTATTGAATAAAGTGCTATGCAACACAATATGTTTTTCCAAAGGGGATTTTGAACGAACTGCTAGGAACGAAAATCCCAGTTCACCAGAAAACACCATACAAACTCTGATCAATGGAGCACTATATTTTAGCCAAAAAAAAAAAAAAAAACAAACTATAAAGGGGTAGAGCCTTTTCCAGATCCACCAATCACTGCACCTCGGCCGTGCAGCAACTCATCACTATAAGCTCCAGTCTTGCTGATTTTCTCCTGCTTGTCATGCTACCTGGCTCCAGCAGAGGGCACCAACAGGCAGAAATATGACACCCCTCATAAACCATCCCCTGGCACCCACACTGCCATATAATATCTAAATCAAAAATATATCCCTTTTTGTCACTGAGGCATTGTGACATCATGTGCTAATTATTACTGTGGCCATAGCTTTGCATACGGTTACCTCTCAGGATAGGCTGGGAGGTGTGTCTTCCATATCAGAACTGTGGTAGAACCACAGAGCCACACAAACCTTTGTCATTATCAGGTGATCTTAAAAGAGATTATCAGGAAAAACCAAAGCAGCCTGTATCAGCCACCAGTCACGCATTCACGTCTATGATCCACAGAGAATCCGCATAATTATGAATGAGAGTTTCTTTTTTATTAAATCCTTTCGAATATCCACAATGCAGTTTTTGGTGACTCATTTCCCTATCTCCCCCTTGTCTGAAGTACACTATGATGCAATGCGATCAAACACACACTCTGCATGGAGCTCAACTTTCGCTCAGACATACATGAAGATTAATCTCCTTATCTTGGGTTGATGATTGATTGCATTGCATCATAGAGATTCTGTGGATTCTGAGATCCAGGATCATCTCAGTCTCAGTGCTTTCCACGCTCTTCCTCAAAACACAAAGTGTATGAATACCTCGGAGCACTGGTTTAATAAATATCTTGACGATGATACAATATTACAATTGCAATGAATCTTACCCCACAAAATTCTAAGGTCTGCACATTTTTGGTGTCACTCTGAGCCCGTGGGGGGTACCCCTTTTTGGATAATGGTTTAATCTGCATGTTTTTATTCCTCTTTCTA
>JAFBMS010000135.1:0-45000 GCA_019788955.1 Albula glossodonta | reverse complement strand
AAAACAGGCTAAGAACTTTCCTTTTCAAAGATGTTTTTAGCAAAATCACACATTGATGTCATGGTTGAAGAGGGACAGCAGAGATGGGACAATTCAAACCCAGAGTGGTGAAAGCATTTCAGCATGTCCTTCCCCCAATAAAAGTTCGCACCAGCCAAATATGACAGGGATTTGCAGCGATGGGAGTGTACAGACTAAGCTTGTACTGCAAGAAAAGTGCCAGGATACTGATGGAACATGCCTCCATGGACTCTATGCCAGTGCAGCACGTTAGAATGCGTTTGCAAAGGGGACAGAAAGCCATGGCATCTCGTACAGCAAGCGTTTACCTTTGTGTTACCTAGAGCCAAGAAGCTCCCTCAATCCAAACTGTGACAATGCGTTTTTATTCATGAAAAACAGAAAAAACAATTGGAGAATGACTTACCGAAGTTGATTAAGTCTTTACGCTTTAGGACTTCCTGATGTTATGACAGGATGGAAACTGTAATGACTTGTAGTCACGCAGAATGCAGTTTCACAGGAGCGCCGTTTATTTGACTCTTTCCTGGTTATCATTCGCAACAGTGTGTTCCCGGTCAGAAGCATCACAGCGCCATCTACAGGCCAAGATGTATATCAGTACAGAAACCTGCCCTGCAGTTTTGCTTAGGCCACCCACCAGAGCCACCCCACCTACCATACCCAATACACACCAAAAGCCTGATACCACAGCCCCAGCTTCAGCTCATTAAACTGCAGAGCGCATTCATCAAAGCATGCAGAAACAAAAACACGCCCCTCACATTCTACACGACGTTTCATTTGAGGTAAAATGCATTTTTGCTCATCTGTTGTCCTGTTGTTCACATTCTGTCCCTTGCTTTTCTTCAAATAATTTATTTAAAGTTTGTTTTGTGTAATTGTTGTGGTTTAAGTTGTGTCGTTGTTGTGGCCATAAGACAATACAGTATGTCGCTTATGTAGCACAGGGTTACACATGAGATTATTGTAGCGTCTCAGGTAACTGACTCTAACTCTGCAGTGCTTTTCTGGGACTTTTCTGTGATAAATATGTTTAAAGACCATTTAGTGAACATTGATACTTTATCAAAACAAAATAAAAGTCTCAACATTCCTTATACGTTTCTGTGAGCTGGCAACCCCAGCGTCCCCCATAAACAGTGCCCTCTATGGGCATAATTATGTAAGTGGAATACAGATACACTTATTATTATTATTATTATTATTATTATTATTATTATTATTATTATTATAGGCATTTAGCAGATGCTCTTGTCCAGAGCAACTTACAACACAAAGTGCATTTCTTTTGGGACAAGGGTGTTAAACTGCTGCAGGGGGTAAAAGTTTCAAGTGCCTGAGAGGTTAGCATGGACTAAACCCTGTGGATGACCTGTTAAAGAAACAAAAATGACAAGCTGAACGAGAAACTAAAAACGTCTTGGGAAGAGCCTGTGTTCTTCTCAAATACATGTGCGACCATCTGCTGCTTTTTTGATGTCTTTATTACAAGGAGCTCAGTCTCTGTCTGACCTCACAGAGGTCTCTATGGGGGGAGCTCAGATTCTCTGTCTGACCTCACAGAGGTCTCTATGGGAGCTCAGATTCTCTGTCTGACCTCACAGAGGTCTCTATGGGAGGAGCTCAGATTCGCTGTCTGACCTCACAGAGGTCTCTATGGGGGGAGCTCAGATTCGCTGTCTGACCTCACAGAGGTCTCTATGGGAGGAGCTCAGATTCTCTGTCTGACCTCACAGAGGTCTCTATGGGGGGAGCTCAGTCTCTGTCTGACCTCACAGAGGTCTCTATGGGAGGAGCTCAGATTCTCTGTCTGACCTCACAGAGGTCTCTATGGGAGGAGCTCAGATTCTCTGTCTGACCTCACAGAGGTCTCTATGGGGGGAGCTCAGATTCTCTGTCTGACCTCACAGAGGTCTCTATGGGAGCTCAGATTCTCTGTCTGACCTCACAGAAGTCTCTATGGGAGCTCAGATTCTCTGTCTGACCTCACAGAGGTCTCTATGGGAGGAGCTCAGATTCTCTGTCTGACCTCACAGAGGTCTCTATGGGAGCTCAGATTCTCTGTCTGACCTCACAGAAGTCTCTATGGGAGCTCAGATTCTCTGTCTGACCTCACAGAAGTCTCTATGGGAGCGGGCTTCTGTTGCAACCAAGCACGAAAAAACCCTTCAAGCGAACAAGCTCTTGACTAACGACTGTGATCAGTTCACCAACTGAGTATGGTTCTTTTGGGGGAAAGTGCCTAAAATGTCTCACTTTGCACAATGGAGGTAAGAGACATACCATGAAAAGAGAAGCCAGGCACGACCCCATCCCATGAGGCCGAGCAGCGTAAATGCATTCTCTTGTTGAATGTGTTCTCTGCCCTACAGCTTCCTGTGAGTGCACACATTTCCTCAGAATGCTGACGAAGCTGTGAGTAGCTCACTGTTCGCTGACTCTTTGCTCTTTCCATACTTGACCTGCACAAACACAAGTGCTATAACTAGCCTAGCCTGTATAAAATGCATCGCAAGATATCCTCACACAACAAGGAACGAGACAATTATTACAATCGTTTTGGAAACAAAGTAGCTGCCCTTTCTGAATGATGAAATACGGGTACAAAAATATGTAGACTGCTACATTGTGATTAGACATTGCCCTAATAAACCCGTCAACTGCCCTATTATCTATTATAAATATAAATAAATAGATAATAATTAATTATTATTATTAATATTAACATTAATAATAATAATAATAATAATTAAATATTTTTTTTTCATTCTAATGTTCTGGTTTATTGTCTGCTCTGTTGAATGTCTGATATTTGCAAGCTACAGTAGGAGCCATGCTTCATTTGGTGCAAGCTGGATGGGGGGGGGTGGTGGTGGGGGCTGAGCAAAAGTGTGTGGGGGGAAAAACAGTACCAACACAGGAAGTTGGTTTATATTTGTTATTAATAGAAGGCAGAATGCTGTAGCATCTGACATTTCAGCCACGCCACTTCTGCCGGACCCTTTCTCTGGGAACTGCACAAATACAGTAATCTCTGGAGGATTCCAGTGATACAGCATTATCAAAGTACAGGTGAGTGCAGCTAGCAGGAGATCCTACTGCCCCTGTGGGCTTATTGCTGTTTAAGTGCTGGCCTGGAAATGTTTAAGACACTGTGGGTAGTGCAGCGCAGTACTGTTACAATGTAATACTGTTACAATGTTGTACTGTTACAGTATAATACATATCTACTGATTTGAGTCCTGCCTTGTGCTCTTTGACAGGCTAACAATGGGCTGATTTCAGTGCAGTGTTTCTTTGGGGGGCGGAGGGGGGTTTATTGTTTGCTTTGGGTAGGATGGAAACTGTTGTCTTGTGTGTCCTTCAGTGTTTACGCTTGGCTGGTGACTCTGCTACGCTCTTTAAAGAGTGTGCTCCATGTCTCCTCCGTCACCTCCTAACGCCTTGCTGCTCTTGTCTTCCCCGTAATTGGAGAAATTTATTTTGTATTATCCTTGGCATTCCACAGTGTGACATACATACATTGAACTTCATTTTACACACAATGAACTCTGATATACTGTATACTTACAGCAAGACAGTTTATAGTAAATATACTGTATAAAATATACATATACAACAAATGTTTTAATTGTATATATTTGTAAGATATTTATTTGTGTGTGTATGTTTGTTAATATATGCTGCATAACCACTATTAACTGTGGATGACAACATTTCCAGTTCAAAGCTGAGAGAATCTAGTATGTTATAATTTACCACAATCATCTCCAATCCTGGCAGTTTCAGCAAATACATCATGTGACCCTTTCCTCTTCCTTTTATTCCTCTAGGTGGGGCATTCAGTTACATGTGAAGGCAATGAAGACGCTAGCTCTGTGGATTTGTTCTGTCCACTTAAATGGTACTGTTTTAGCTGCTCTTTTGCTTGTTTATCATGTTAGCAGAATGGGTTTTCGGTCTACAGTAGCAATCAGTTCACACACTCTAGCAGCAGTAGTAGTCGTGTTATGTACATTCCTACACTGACTTTTTCTGAAATATATTTAGCATTTGAAACAAGTCACTATATGCATGATCTATGCAAAAAAGAAAATATTCAATTGTCAGATCAATTTCCTGTTTACCTGCAATTTACTTCTAATTAATGATCTGGAGATCACTAACCCCAGTCATTTAGGGGGTATAGCTACTGAAGAAGTGAAACATTTTTGTTTATAATACTGTGCTGAAAAATGATACATGCTAAATCCCATTAGTATTCACAATACTAAATTACTTTAGCATTGATTATTGACTGTTAACAGTAATTTCCTTAGGAAAGCAATCATTTTCAGTTACTATAAAAAATGGCAAAATTCTACTGGTTTCAGTGATATGGCATAGAAAGTGATATTTAGAACAATAAGCCATGGTTAGTGATGCCGGGTCTATGCTACACAACACAGGTTCACTAAAACTGTGTGGTCTGACTTTGGCGCTGCCCAAATGAAGCAGAATCAGGGACTACCAAATTAGCAAATATTCACTGCTCGGGGTTTTCATGAAATTACATTTACCAGAAATCACAATAAGAGGAATGGGTTATTATGTTATTGGGGGGGGGGGGGGGTGCCCTCAATTCTAGTCCTTTTTTTGGGAATGAAATGTGTAGCTATTTTTGAATACTGAATTTGTCAGCGAGTAACGAAAAAAAAATGTTACTTCACCCTCGGTTTATGAACTAAGGCTAGACCCCCACTTGGGTTCAGAGGTGGAAAACGCTGGCTTCAGAAAACAAAGGTACCACTGTGTATCTGTTCTTGCACTAAAACCAGTTATTTCACTCATTCTTCTCTAATAGTGATTCACTAATTAGCTTGTCGACCTGGCTGAAGCGTTGGATTAATTAGAATCAGTTGTTTTACTGCATGATGGAACAAAAAAAATATTGCTAGCTACTTAAACTATTAAAAAGTTTTTTTTTCATCATATAAATAACAGTAACTGTACAAAATGTTGTGTTATAGATGAGGTTTTGTTTAGCTATTAACTTTGTTTTACTTTTGTTGCAGTGTTGAGTGTTCACGCCTCCACATGGACTGCAGAAGTGCCCGGAACTGTGCCGGCACTGCTGGGGTCTTGTGTTGTGGTTCCCTGCAAGTTCAGTTACCCAGAGGATGTGAAGGTGCCTTCATCAGGCATGATGGGAATGTGGCACACAGACTCTTTCAGTGAATTCATTTACCACAAGGACTCTTCCAAAGTGATAGAAAAATTCACAGGCCGGACTCAGTTGATTGGAGATGTTACAAACAAGAATTGCTCACTGAGAATTAACCACTTGCAAAAGGGCGACACTGGTCCCTTTGCTTTCAGGATTGTTATTGAGGGCCCTAATAAATACTCTTATTTCAAGAGCATGGTCACTCTTGATGTCCAAGGTGAGTGTGGAGATTAATGTGTGACTATACAGCATGTGAGACTCTGCACACATTTAGCCCTAGATCTGAGTTATTGTAAAACCTTTAGAAACTACCATTAAGTTTTATCTGTAAAAGAAAAATCTGAAAAAACCCTATTATTTTATTATTTTTGGACCAGGCAGTGTTTATAGTTTCAGTCTGAGATGTGACAGCTCACTCTGCTCCATGTTGGTTATCCAAAGGACACAGGCTCCTCAGACCGCTGTACAGGTGATCATTTATTGCATGTCTGTTTTTACTCATCTTTAGACTCTCCAGCCTCCCCTTCTCTGAATGTGACTGGGGAGGTCTCAGCAGGTAAGGCTGTGACCATTTCCTGCTCTGTATCTCACACCTGCCCCTCTGAACCTCCTCAAATCACCTGGAGTCACAATGGAACACTCAACATCCAATCAGAGCAGCTGCAGCCACCCAATGGCCAATGGAAAGTGACATCAGTCCTTACATTCACACCCATGATTGCTGACCACAACAAGACACTGACCTGCACAGCAGAGTATCAACAGGGTCAATCTGCGCAGGCTTCTCAGCTTCTGAGCGTAAAATGTAAGTTACACCGAATGTGATTTTTATCAATTGATGCAATTCTCAGTGTTCTGTATTCTTAGAAATGGAAACTTACATTTTCTATTCAACATCCCCTTCTCTGAGAACTTCTCTATTCCCAGTGTTTTAGGCCATCTTGATTCATCTTGACATTTTTCAGCTGTTTGCTAAAATGTGATTTGGTTTGGGCCGAGGTCCGCTGTAGTGTGAACATGCTGTGACATGCAGAACACAGATAAAACTTTATCTGATATTTCATCATTCAAGACAATAAATTACAAACATTTTTCCTGCTTGGGGTGACATTTGTTGTGGTGTTGGTGCTGTAGACGCCCCAGTCAGTGTGAGAGCTGAGACTGAGACCCCAGTGGTGAAGGAGGGAGACTCTGTGCAGCTGGTCTGCTCCAGTGACAGTAACCCAAAGGCTCACAGCTACCAGTGGTACGATGTCACTGGCTCTCTGCAGTCAAAGGAAAGGATCCTCACACTGCAGAAGGTGCCCAGAGACACTGGAGCTTTCTACTGCACAGCCAGCAACTCAGAGGGAAGTGGGAAGTCCAGTCTGGTGAACATCAGCGTGGAATGTGAGTGCAGAGCAGCCATTTTTAATCACAATAACAAAAATAACATATGCCGTGTTCCTACTATCTGATCTGAAAAAACACTGAAGATCAACACCTGAAGATCTCGTACTCCAGATCAATCTGTGACATAGTTACTATTCAAAACACAAAGGGTTCCTCGGTGGGTTATTGCAGTTAGATGCTTTGACATACAGGCCCTTTGGTTGGTGCACGGTGTAAATGTGCACATTCCTGGTGCAGCTTTGTGTGCCCTAGCAAGGAGCTGGAACCCCTGCCACACCAGTACCCACCATGGCCAGAGATACACACTGGTGAGGCAGCACTTCACTCAGCCCTGCCCTGAAATCATAAAGGGGTTAGCCAGATAAACTGACCATTCTCAGTTTGTTTCAAATTGCAATTAAGGTAACAAACTGAAAACAGAATAGCTTAATGGTATTTAAAATTTGAGCTGGAGTCCAGTAAGATTTAAATGAGTGTTGAATCTCTCGCAGACCCTCCAGAGATGGGCAGGGAATCGGGCTGTAGTGCCCACATCACTGGGGTGACCTGTCACTGCGTTGTGGACTCCTGGCCTGTCAGTGAGGTTCAGTGGATCCTTGCGGCTGGCACAGTGGCAAACAGCAGTAGCAACACAGAGAACCAAACCCAGACTCTGCACACACTGCGTTTCTCCTTGGGCCTCACTGACATGGTGTCCTGCCGTGCCACCAACAAACACGGTCAGAAGAAACTGGACCTGAACACCAACCAAAGAGGTGTGTGACCATTTTACTGCAGCACCTCCCTTAAAGAGTTTAAGGGCTGGAGAATGACTGAGACTTCCTCTGTAGAAACACTCTTTTTCAGCCTATAGGTTAAACCCAGATATGCTTATGTACTCTGAAGGTTAAATTCACCTCCTGCATTCATAGAAACGTTGGACTTAGCCTCATAACCTATTGAGAGATAACGATGAGTCTGGACCTTCTGTTTACAGGAATACTGATGGCAATCTACATACCAGTGTGTCTGTCTGCTGCTCTCATTCTCATACTAGTAACTGTAGCTCTGTGGAAGTGTTCAAGAGGAAGAGAAGCGTAAGTGTTGTTATTCATCAAACGCTTCTCCGCACAGAGTGAAAGTCGCATCAGAAATGTATGGCAGGAAGCATTCTGAAAACAGACACTGCAGTTAAGATCACACAGATAGGGTAAATGTACAGTATTCAAATGTGTGTGTGTGTTCCTAATATATATTTGTTGTTCATTTTCACAGTGAGAAAACAGTGAAAAACCCTATTTACTCAAATGAAGCGCGGTGAGTTTCTACAACGCTACCTCATTCAGACTGAGAACAGACACTACTGAATAGTGCTAACAGTCCTGAATTAATTCCCCCAGAGAGAAGAACAGACCCAGTGAAGATCTGGACTCTCCTGAGAGTGAAGACATTTATGCTAACTGTGGGGTACGTAAAATCAAAATGCTCATATGTGTGCTCACTTTAAAGGTCAGGGGAAATGCAGTTTTATGGGGGTATTCTTTACTGTTGAGAGAAGTTTTGGAACCATATTGAAGACCAATGTTTCACTGCAAACCTGGGGTTAGTAACATGAACTCTACAGAGTTACAAGTTTTTGCCAACATTGACACCGTACGCAAAAGAATGCCATCTATGTTTCCACAGTAGAGCAGCGTGCAGACTGTCACAGAGTGAGAGAGCAGATCTCTTTGCACGTTTCGTATTGCCAGATATATTTCCAGGCTCTATCTTGCACTTGGTGCAAAGTGTTGATGCCACTATCTTTGTTAGTCTCCACCCTTCACAGTTATTTTACCGAGTTGTTATAACAGCTAATGACTTTGTGCCCATCAGGCCATGTCGGTCTTAAGACGGGGTGAAGAGCATTTCTACAAGCAACACAACCACAACTTGTATCATGTTGTTTAATGCTGTTATAGCTCTGGTGTAATGGATATTATCTCCTACTTAGGTGGTGTGAAATGCACGTATACCCTGCTTCTTGCACACAGGGTCACGTACACACATTAATAAAAATAAAATGATGACAATGTGAAAGATTACTGTTACCTGTTAGGCCGTTATGTCCATTCGTCATCAACCATGCACTTGACCAAGCACCCAAATAGTCTTCTGTTGAAGTATCAAAAGGGGCTTGGCCACGCCCGGAAGAGCATCTAAGACCACGCCCCGTAGCCAAGCACTTAGATTGTTAAGACTTAGGCCTAAAACCAAAATCTTTGAAATACTTCAAAATCCAACATTTAAAATATAGTTGGTTTTTTGCATGTTGTAAACATACCAATATATGTCATGTATTCATTTTTGTAATTGAAGTAACTGGATTTGGCCAAGCAGTTCATTTAGAGATGCAATATGTAGCTTGAGTTTATATGTGTACTTTCACCTGAACTGTTCCAGCAAAAAAGTTACTGAGGATGGATGTGGTAGAGTGTCTGTGTGTACCTAACACACATGCATTCATGTGTCATAAAATGATTCTCTGTATCTTGTTTATATTTATAGTCGCAGTCTTATGAAGAAGAGGACGAAGAGCCAGATTATGTAAACAATTTTCAAGACGACATTTATGCGAATATGTAAATGCTTATAGGCTTACGATTCAAAGAACAAAGTTAAAAACATAAATGCCTTGACCAGGATGAAAGCCAGGTTAAATGTGTTTAAAATATGCAGCTAACCATATTCTCATGTTTACAGTATTAACACTGTGATGTGTATTGAGTGAAAATAAAAACATTGTGATGCATTTTGCAAGTGCTAAGCTTGTGTTCAGAAAATAAACATGTTGTGTAAATGTTTTGTGTGAGCTGGGTTCAAAGATTTTCAGGACTCTATGCTGTAACATTTATGGACATTGCATGACATATTATGTGACCGTATAATCTGTAAATGGGACCAGAAATTGTGTGTCAAATGTGTGCAGATATGATAAATAAATGAAGTTATTTTTATCTTTGTTTTTAAGATAAATCAAATGATTAGATTATTTACATTTTTATTATGGGTATGAGCACATTGTGTAATGCTTAACATAGGTTTGGAAACAACAGGAATGCAAAAGCGATCATCTGAAATAATATAAAAATCCAGAAAAATATATAAAAGGAATCTCCAGCACATAGATCAAAACACACAACAAAAGTACAGCACCTTCGTGGACGCTAGCAGATACAGCTACAAGTTCAGGTTTCCACTGAACAGATCAAGCAGCTGTGAGTCCCACTCCAGTCAAACCTTTTATTTTTTTTATTTTACCCAAATAAACACTCTGAGAATGGAAGCAGAGAAAAGTGACACATGACTTTCCCAAATTCGTGAAGTAAAACCAGCCTTCCACAGACTCAGAGACTGAGCAAACAGGAAAGCAGCATCACGTGAACACAAGTGCAGCAGCACACGCGCAAATTTTCTGAGAGGAAGTTAGAGATTGGGCTTTAATTTATACTCATAGTTTCACTGACTCAGTTTTGGGATGTTGATTGTTTCATTGTGCAATTCCGTTTTCAATCTACGATTCTGCATCCTTGCTTCATTATCAGAGTTTCATTTCACCCCCTGCTTCGTCCTATATTTTTTTCCTTTATTTTTTATTTCTGTCCTCCTTATTACCCATTTATCAGTTCAATCTATGTCATTGCCTGTGTGTTCTTCTGTCAATCCATCCATCTATCTATACGTCTGTCTGTCTATGTTTTGAGGAAGTAGGAGTGAGAGGGTAGGTTTTTAATAAGGTTTTTAAGAGTTTGGGGTAAGAAGAGCAGCTTCTCCATTGTCTTTAAAATGTGCATCAGCTCAAAAAAAAAAAGAGATGATCTTCCAGTCATTGACATCAGCTGGCCTGGTGACCTGAAGTCTTTAATAATGTTCTTTTTCACTCCGCTTGCTTGCTTTCATTTAACTGAACCTAATAGACACTAAAAATCACAGTTTAACACATGCAAAAACCACATTAGCTGGTGCTGATGAAGCTGTGAGTAGCTCACTGTTCGCTGACTCTTTCCATACTTGACCTGCACAAACACAAGTGCTATAACTAGCCTAGCCTGTATAAAATGCATCTCATGATATCCTCACACAACAAGGAATTCCACAAGTATTACAATCGTTTTGGAAACAAAGTAGCTGCCCTTTCTGAATGATGAAATATGGGTACAAAAATATGTAGACTGCTAATAATAAACCCGTCGAATGCCCTCTCCCGTATTCAAAGAAAAAACCACAGTGTCCTCCTTCGGAAATAAAACTTGCAACCTCTGGGGCATGGTGCTCATGTTCACCCTAGTGGCGACAGATGTGAACTGCAGCAACACTCACATGTAAATGAAAACAGAGCCACCGTTGATTGAGGTATTGGGGGAAAAAACACCTCAGCTGACTGTATGGCTTGGTAACCGCCCATTTCCCTGGTAATGAAAGTGGATTGGTCATTTGTTGCTCTGGCTCAGTTTGAATAGGTGGGGCCTTAGGTTTCTGACCCTTCATTGGCTGAAAAACCTTGTGATGTAAGCAGTGGAGTTACCCGTCACACTGATTTTCCAATGTCAGACTTTACAGTTGGGAAGTCTAACAGAATCTCATACTCTAATCACTTCTGGCTTGCCACGGTTATTCAGTGATGTGTGAATCAAAAAAAAAAATCGGACAGTTTACCCTTTAAACGTGGTACTTTTGTGCTCGCTTTGCATCAGTGGATTTGCACCTGCAAGGTTAGCCCCAGGCTACAGAAGGTGAGTGTGCCCGGCTGAGCGTGAGGACCCTGGAGAAGCCCCATCTTCTCTCCGCGTCTCTCACTAAACATTTGCGTATATGTCATCGTCCACAGAGGTGTACACTGCACAGTCCTCCCCAACCTGCAAGACACAGCCCAAACGCACAAAACCAACTCCTTTATTCTACAGGCATTTCAAAAATACAGTGAAATTAAACTGAAAGTTGCAATCAAAATAGCCGCAGAGTAAACAGTTTAATTTTGGAAAGAACATCAGACGTTATTTGAAAATGTAGATGTGGCTCTAAAACACCTAAGCAGGTGCCCTGGGATCTGTATACTAGCTATGTCCTCAGGGTCTGTGTACCTGTTTGTTTCTGGATTTTTCCCCGTTTTTCCCACCTGAACATAGCCTGACCATTTAGCCTGTTAGCCCCACCCATGCATCAGGCAGAGGGAGGCATCCATGGCTTGCAATTTGTGATTCCTCTGACTCGCGTGGTGGCCGGAGGCCGGTAATTGTGCTTTGTTTCACTCTTGTGACTCCCCCAAGGAATAGAAATGTTCCACTCTGGGACTGACCACTACATGTTGTATTTTCACAGATAATGAAGAAGTAGCGACAGCTGTGGCTTATGCAAAGTGAGCATGATTGGTCAGTTAGATCCAACCAAAATAATTCAGCCAATCACATTACAGTCTCCCAGGTCGCTAGTGACATCAGAGTGGGTAGTCAGACTCTTCAGCCAGCTCACAGGTGAAGCGAAGAGTAAAGATTTACAAGCCTACTACGCTGGTCCTGCCAAAGCACACATGAGCAATAAGATCAGAAGAGCAAATATACCCTGAAATTTACCTCAACGTTCCCATACATCTGCTGATCATCTGCATGGACTGTGCTGGCAGAATGTTTGTGCTTCTTTCTTTAAAAAATGAAATCCACAAATGTTTAAATGCCAGTCAGTTCAGACACAGCATTTTAATGCATTGGCAATATATTATTTCACATTACGCTGCTGACTGGTGAAACGCTCGGCCCTGTTTGTTTATGAGGGTTTATGTTGCCTTTTGATAGCCTGCATAAAGAAACAGAGTGATGTACAGCTAGGAGGTAGTTCCAGCAAAAGCGACCTCCTCACCAGATCTGCCAGATCAATACACACACCACTCAGCATTCTATATACAATTCAACGTGAAAGGAAAACGTAGCAAGTTAACAACAACAGTAGGCGCAATGTTGCTAAGATAACTGCACCAGAGCAGGACCTCAGTCAAAACCCATCAACAACATGTCAGTATCACACAGCTGCTCGCGCTGCACGTTTCTCCACGTGACATACCGTACTGTGGTAGCATAGGTGGCTGTTTCCGTGGATACCTCCTCATCTTTCTTGTCAACTACAGCTTGGTCATGGTTGCTACGGTAAAAAAATTAATTAAAAACATATATAATGGTTAAAATGAAAAAGACATATTAAGACATGAATTATTGGTGTTGTACAGACAGGTCGTGTTATTTACCGTTTTCTTCTTACAAACCAGATCACCACACCTACGGCGGCCAGCAGCAGCGCAACTGCAATCAAAATGTACTGGAGTTTATCTGCAAACACAGAGAATATCATTTAGTTTCATTCAGGCGGCACAGGAGCAAATACAGTTCACGTATTTCCCAAACTAAACAAAAAAACCCAGGCAGCGAGATGCTGGAGGTACAACTAGCGTAGTGTAATGTAGTGTATCACAATAGTATTACTGCATCGTTTGCCTCTTGTTGAGAATCCAGTGCATTTCACAGCGCCCTCTATGGACATAATATTGTAACTGGAATACTGGATAATACTGGCCTACCGGTGTGGGGTATGGGGAGGGAGATGGTGGAGGTCTTACCGGTGTGGGGTATGGGGAGGGAGATGGTGGAGGTCTTACCGGTGTGGGGTATGGGGAGGGAGATGGTGGAGGTCTTACCGGTGTGGGGTATGGGGAGGGAGATGGTGGAGTTTCCTCGCGAGGTGCTGGCTTGGCAGGTGATGTGGTCCGAGAGCCTGTGTGGATTCTGGAAGGTTCCCCGTGAGATGGAGCCATGTCTCTCTGTTCTGCTGCTGGGAAGGGCTCCCCCCAGAAACAACCATCTGATCTCCGGCGGGGGTACCGAATCCACTATGCACACACAGGTCACCCCCGTGACCGTAGTGGTACAGGCCGATCCCTCTTTGATCTCTGGGGCATCTGGAGGGAGCATAGACAGCAATTATCCAAATATATCAGTGATAAAATCAGTATCTCCCCTCCGTCTTAGAGAGATATCAGTGATAAAATCAGTATCTCCCCTCCATCTTAGAGAGATATCTGATAAAATCAGTGATAAAATCACCATCTTTGACTCAAATGCCAAGCGTTAATGTTTTATTTTTTTTCACAACGATTGGTGAGTCTAAATCAGCTGATAGGTGGTGAAATCATCGGAGTTTACGCACCAATCAGGTTGTTGTTTTATTCCTTTCTTGTCCATCATATAATAATTTAAATTAAAAAAATTCAATTTAATATTTGGTTGTGAACCAAAATCTGAGAAAAAAATCATGAAAATCCCCCTCCCCCAAAATTAATATCATTGAATTTACATGTCAGTATGTTTTTAAAGCAAGACCATGCATTTTCCAGTCTGACATAAGAGTACAACACTTTTACTGTGAGATTAAACATTTAACAGTAAATAAGGAAGTGTGCTGAAGTGAGTCAAAGTTAATGATAGATGGTGACTCAACTTCGGCCACGGTGTGTGCAAGCTGAGCCACAATTTTACAAGCAGAGCTAAACATTGTCCTTTTTAGAGCAGACAGGTGTCATTGTTCAAGAATACATTGGGATTCTACTTCTCGTTTCAGTTTCTTTTTAATTACGCTCATGCCATATAATAGTAGAAGTGAGTATTTTTATTCTTTCAAATACAGGCATGTACAAGTCAGATATTTACCTTTTATTTAAAATTTCGACAGTGTCCTCAGTATTTTAAACCAGCGATGACCATTGGACAGCCTATGGAATATTTATTTAAAAACCGGACTTTTTGTTTGTCTTCTTTTCAATCCTGAGAACTAAATATGATGCAACAGACCCCTGAGTTTAACACAAGGCCTGTATGAAATGATAAAACATCTCACATTTCATCTCTCACATTTCAGAGACATCTTGTAAAATGAGATTTCATTGCAGTGTATCTAGATTCAGACAGCTCCAGAAGTATATGAATGAATTACAGCCTCTCGCTTTTAAGTACCCTCACTTGCAAAATGGCCCCTCCTTCAGTCACCTTGCAAAACATCGACACAGTTGTGTTTGGAGGTTTGGGAGGAGGCTGGTGGATGATAGTTTGCTGATTTCGCTATATGATATTCACTGGGTATGGAAAGAAATGGGAAAAACAACTCATATTTCCGCTGTTTCAGTGCCAAGAGTTGACTGCTGACTTACATTCCACATGGACCTTCACCAGACTGGACTTCCCACTTCCCTCTGAGTTGCTGGCTGTGCAGTAGAAAGCTCCAGTGTCTCTGGGCACCTTCTGCAGTGTGAGGATCCTTTCCTTTGACTGCAGAGAGCCAGTGACATCGTACCACTGGTAGCTGTGAGCCTTTGGGTTACTGTCACTGGAGCAGACCAGCTGCACAGAGTCTCCCTCCTTCACCACTGGGGTCTCAGTCTCAGCTCTCACACTGACTGGGGCGTCTACAGCAACAACACCACGACGAATGTCACCCCAAGCAGGAAAATATGTATAACGTATTGAATGCATTTCGCAATTCACAGCATGTTTGTCCCAATTCCCTCTGCAGTGGACATTGGCCCACACCTGACCACATTTTTGATAAATGTCAGGATGAATCAAGATGGCCTTAAAGGATTGGGAATAGAGAAGTTCTCAGAGAAGGGGATGTTGAATAGAAAATATACGTTTCCATTTCTAAGAATACAGAACACTGAGAATTGCATCAATTGATAAAAATCACATTCGGTGTAACTTACATTTTACGCTCAGAAGCTGAGAAGCCTGCGCAGATTTACTGATACTCCGCCGCGGATACTCTGCTGTGCAGGTCACTTTCTTGTTGTGGTCAGCGATCGTGGGCGTGAATGTAAGGACTGATGTCACTTTCCATTGGCCGTTAGGTGGCTGCAGCTGCTCTGATTGGATGTTGAGTGTTCCATTGTGACTCCAGGTGATTTGAGGAGGTTCAGAGGGGCAGGTGTGAGATACAGAGCAGGAAATGGTCACAGCCTTACCTGATGAGACCTCCCCAGTCACATTCAGAGAAGGGGAGGCTGGAGAGTCTAAAGATGAGTAAAAACAGATATGCAATAAATGATCACCTGTACAGCGGTCTGAGGAGCCTGTGTCCTTTGGAAAACCAACATGGAGCAGAGTGAGCTGTCACATCTCAGACTGAAACTATTAACACCAGTTTCAAAACGTGAATCAGGGATTTTTAAAAACTTAATTAAATAAAACTAAAGGCAGCTGAAGACATTCTACTAACATCCACAAGAGCTAAATCAGCACGGACTCAAACATGTCAGCCATAGGTCTGATTTGCTTGAGCGTTTAGAGCGTGTAAAACTGTTTTGCTGGTGCAAAAAGAAGAAGAGATCATGTGATTGGTTGAAGTAGTTGTTTTGTTCAAATCACAAATCATGACACTGAAATTGCATATGCAAAAGGCTTAACATATGCTGCAGGCTTTTTAAAATATGGCTCATACAATATACATCTTTACACTCACCTTGGACATTAATGGTGACCTTACTATCTTTGTAAGAATATTTGTCAAAGTCTTTAATCAAAATCCTGAAAACAAAAGGGCCAGTATCTTCCTTTTTCAAGTGGTAAATTCTCAGTGAGCAGTTCTTGTTTTGAAGATTTCCAATCAGTTGAGTCCGGCCTCTGAATTTTTCTATCACTTTGGAAGGGTCAGGGTGGTAAACGTCATGATCATAAGAGTTGTCTGTGTGCCATATTCCCTCCAGGGCTGCGGCAGGCGCTCTCACAGTCTCTGGGTAACTGAACTTGCAGGGAACCACAACGCAAGACCCCAGCAGTGCCGGCACAGTTCTGGGCACTTCTGCAGTCCATGTGGAGGCGTGAACACTCAACACTGCAAATAAATAAATAAATACATTTAACTGTCAATAAATTGATACATTTAATTGTCACATGAAATGTAAAACCGAAAAGATAAAATTCCATGCATATGAGCTATTTTGAGATTCTTATATTGTGAATGTACATGATCAAATTCACTTCCTGTGAGGCACTTTGCATTAAAGATGTCTGTTAAAGCAAAATGACTAAAATGTAAACATGGCTGTCTCACTGGCCTTACCTTCTAGGCACAGACAGTGAATGAACAGGTAAGCAACCCACTCCTTGTGCTCCATTGCTCTTTCTGACCTCAAAACCTGTAGGCCGCACAAAGAAAAAATGACACAGCAGTAAATCTTTGTAGTTTGTATCAAACTAAAGTGGGAGGAAATCCAGGTAGTTTTCATCCCATAGAAGAATCCAATCCATCAGGATCATCAAAAGGGCTAAATTTCGAAAATCGCTGGAAAACTATTTTCTCCTCATTTAACTTGAATATTAATGAAGAAAATTATCATTTGAACATCCGTCTCACATGCCACAGAATCACTCATTGCTTATTAACACAAATGGAAAAGAGGCTGCCACACAAACTAAAACTTGTTTAGAGGATTTAAGTTTTCACAGCTATTTATGAGCCAATTTTTTTTAATAATGTTTATCATTATTCATGAATTAGATCATCAGGATAGACACTAATCCCCTCCCCCAACCAAGATAAATAAGTTTAAATCAATGTTATAGGCACTGCTTTACATTTTCTGGCTGTGCAAAGGCTAATGAAATTCTATCCATTTTTAGACACAGATAAGAATGTACTTTCAGAGCCAGCTTCTAAAGCTTATGTTTTTATATATGAAACGATGATGATTATATATGTAGTAGCTCAGTAGCAAAATAGGAACACTTACTTATTCCTTACGGACACCCTTGATGCAGTGTGTCTGTCTCGTACTGATCTGTGTGCTGCTCTTCCTCCTCTTAAACATATTTTGTCTGGAAGTATTTTTTTTTGGCCCAGGTTCCTGTTTCGTTTCCAGCGTGTGGCTCTGTCTTACATCAGATCAACACTTCCCAATTTACACAGCGATGCCCGTGATTTCCACATGTAGCTTTTTTGATCAGATCAAAACACTGAAAGACAGAATCAATTGCTGGACTCCATCCCCAGCATTTAAATCACAGTCAGGGCGGGGCCCTAGTCTTTATGGGGCCCTAGCCTTTATGGGGCCCTAGCCTTCATGGGGCCCTAGTCTTTATGGGGCCCTAGCCTTTATGGGGCCCTAGCCTTCATGGGGCCCTAGTCTTTATGGGGCCCTAGCCTTTATGGGGCCCTAGTCTTTATGGGGCCCTAGCCTCTATGGGGCCCTAGCCTTTATGGGGCCCTAGTCTTTATGGGGCCCTAGTCTTTATGGGGCCCTAGCCTTTATGGGGCCCTAGTCTTTATGGGGCCCTAGCCTTTATGGGGCCCTAGCCTTTATGGGGCCCTAGCCTTCATGGGGCCCTAAGCAGAGTTTGATTTGGGCCCCCCCCCCACTGCCTTGGTGCCCCTCTGACAGAGGCGGCAGGAATTGATTAAACCAATCTAATTAGCCAGCCAGCCCATTTACATAATACTGTGTTCTTGTATGATTACAATTGACTTAATATCACAAAAAAAATAAAGAAAAAGTCAAGCTCTCTTCTGGGACATTTCAAGCACTCTTGGGGGCCCTCTAACCTGCTCAGTTGCTAGGTGATGCTGCTTCAGTACTCACTGCTATAGAAACGTGGATAGGTCTGGCACCATTACTCGTAATCAGGTGGATGCAGCTACTGTCCCCATCATAATAATGTCATAAGTCTCTCTGGATAGGAGGGACTGTAATGTAATGTAAACCTGCACCCATACACCCCCCCCCCCAAGAATACAGAATCCCTCCCCAGACCTGCAATCTGAGACTTCAGCAAGAGCAATTGACTTTTAAAGAAAATTAAAGAGTAAATATATATGAAATACAGGATATAAAATCTCAGTTTTTTTTAGCTGAATCTCAGTTATAAGAATACATTTTCTGCCAAATCAAAAAGAAAAATAGACCCATACATTGTTGTCGTGTTTAACTTTATTTTACAAGTACAGGTTCATTTTAATACTCCTGTCATTGAATTTACATATTTAGAGAAAATAAATAAAAGTAGTGAGGCAATGTTACATTCATTTTCAACCGAAAAGGTGACATGATGACATAGTTCTGATGAAATGCAACTGTAATAATGAAAAGCACATGAAATGGACACAGATGAGGTAGTTTGCCGCTGTGTACATGAGAAGCATTTGATACTTAAAATATTTCAAAAATAAAAAAAGACATTTTAAAATAATAAAATGTGTAGTTAGGGTCGTACCTGCAACCCTAAAACCACAGCTGGGCAAAGCTTCCATACACTCTCTATGACTCGCTGATTTGCACCAATCACTGCGTTACGCTGCAAAGTGCAAAACCCTTTTCATTTTATAAAATCAGTTACTGACAACTCATCGACCCTTTTAGGTGTGTGACACTTCACGCCCAGATCACTGGTGTCATCCAAACTATCCTTTCTTTAACGCAACCCACCCATAATTAATAAATAATTAAATTAATAAAAAATTAAATGATTTTTTTGTGTGATATATCTAAATAACTCCACTAACACTTTTATTGTTTGATTACAGCAGTGCACGAAAATAGGATAGTGTTGTACTAGTATGAATTGTGGGGGCTGCCGGCTCATCGCAGGCTAGCAGGCCTCATCACCACAGTACACGGGGTTGCAAAACCCGCCCTTCGCCTCGGCAGTCGCTGGGTGAACCATGCGGTGAGCTCTGCCGGCCCCCCCCGGCCCCCGCCTTTTCCTGCCTCTGACCCGGGCCTTCCGAGGTGCCTCCACCGGGCTGTCCCTCTCCATCAGAGAGTCCTGGAGTCTGACTCTGTCCTCTTTGCCCTGGAAATGGGCCGACTGAGTGCTGGAGCCTACATTTCCCATGCTGCACCTGTCCTGGCCAGTGATCGGCTGCCCAAAGAGGATGGAGAACACAGATGCGGAAAACCTGAGGACAGAAAATTTCATCAAAAGGATAGATAGATTAGACTGAGTCCTTTATTAATCCATCTGGAAATTCATTTTGCACCCTAAGGCTATCAGAAACACATGACGCAAACAACACAGCAACACATTTCATTAGATTTAAAGAACATGTTAAATACATCTAACACAAATAGCATACACACCTAATAAGACGGATACAACAGAGATAACATTTACACAAGAGAACTAGGTTGCTTTAAAAGAGGGCTATGCTTGAGGGGACAAATTATCTACAAGCCTGATCGTTTGTTACATTATCATCATTTAGCTGACGCTTTTATCCAAAGCGACTTACAGTTGATTAGGCTAACCAAGGGCCAATCCCCCTGGGAGCAATGTGGGGTTAAGGGCCTTGCTCAGGGGCCCAACAGCAATGGTGTTCTTGATGTGACTGGACTGGGGCTTGAGCCACCAACCTCAGGGGTCCCAGTCATGTACCTTAGCCACTAGACTACAGGCTGTTTGTAACATCGGTACAGTATATTGTCGCCTTGATGGCATGAGATGATACTGATTGTATCGAGGGTGTGAACTTACTGTAGCACCGGTGCAGAACAGCGAAACAAGAGCAGAATATACACCCCAAATCTCAACGAAAGAAATAAATAAATAAACAAATACTCTTAAGTTGGTAACGGTGACATGTATGCAAGAATAATCATCACACTAATGGCTAGATTCAATCAAAATCTGTGAACTGTCTCTCTGATTAACAGATAAAAAATAAACATTTATTTTTTTCCCCACACAGAGATAGTTTTGTTATCAGTTAATTACTGGAATCTTTGAACCGCCCAACCCCCAGTTGTAGAGGAAAATTAGTGAAGCGCTTATTGAAATGCAAACGCGGGTGAGAAGTGAGAAACAAAAAGCAGTGACTAGATCATGACCATCTTTACAGCCGCGAAGGAAACGCTCCAGCAAGCCGCAGCCTGCATGATCAGAAATAAAACATGACTTTACGGGTAACTACTGCGTCTTTGCTGACGGTCTGCTCTGCCTCTGACTCTGGCTCCTCCAGCTTCACCCTTTTAAAGGTGGTAACGTTCACCATTAACTCAAACTGGTTTAGTTGCACTGTGAAAATGGCTTCAGGCAATGTCTCTCCCTCAGCCCTTTGAGTGAACTGCAGGCTGTTGGGTTTCACGGCATGATAACACACCTCAACGTTTAACACACCTTGCATTACCTTAATGTACTTTTATTTTGTTTGAAACAAAAGTAATTTTATGTACACAGAAAGGCTCAGTGATCTAAATTAAGTCCTGAAGCACCCAAATAGGAAATCATAAACACTTCTTACTCACTGCGCCTCTTTGAAGAGCACAAGTTATTCAATCAAAATGATCCACATTGTCTGTAAGGGGGTACGCTATTCTATATATAAATTGAGAGAATTAAAAAACACGTTTTAATCCTGTTTTATCCAGTAAAATAACATACGAAGGAAAAAAATGTTGCCAAGCACAGTCTGTTTTGATAAAATTGCATATAACCTTAGAGTAACGGAGATTTCACTTGAATTCACAACCACACACACTCTACTGCAAACTCAAGACAAGAAGCAACACCGAGAGGTTTCTGACCTGGCTTACCTGTTGAGTGCTGGCTGTCTTCTGTGCAGTCTCCCTACTCATCTGACTCCACTGCAGAAGAGTATTGTGCTTTATACCTGCTCGGTTAAGACCCTCTGAGAAAGGTAAAAACAGGTGCGAATGGCTCTTTAAAGAGCTTCACTGATATCGATGGGATTACTGTGATACTGCTAACCGGCTGAGGTGAATGTTTGATCTGTGAGAAAGCTGACAGAAGGACTACGTGTAGCCCTGACCTGATTAGTACAAAAGCAGAATTTATCATTAATTTGAAACAAGTCAGCAGAGTTTGTTTTATCACTCAAGAAGAGCTACAGAACAAGCAAAAATAATATTTATTTTATCCTGTATTAAAGATTGGACAGTATTCAATCAAACATGCCACACCTCTGTAAGATCATATGGAATTCAATGAAAACTGACTTTACATTACAACATCATTTTCTTTGGAGACTATTTCATCAAAAACATCTTTTGGTATGTGTAACAAAACAGAAAAGCATACAGGATACCCTTAAAGTGTATTTAATGGAATTTAGCTTGTAAATGACGTCTGTTTAACAAATGCAACAGTCTTTGTTTTGCTTAGTTGTTTGGAGGAGGGGGAGGGGGAAGTGTTTTTAAAACACCATTATAGTTTGCATTTCGGTGTGGAGATGCTAAAATGAGGTGAGAAATTTTGCAGGAAGGAAGCGCTAGATCACAACTGTATATCTCTCAGGGGGCTTCTTGTACTTCCAAATAAGGCTATAGAAAGGGTCAAACTATACTATAAATCATACGGTGCGATCACATCTGAAACCATTCAGCTCGTGACACAAGTGTCTTCACAGTCCTGCGTGAAGAAATCACAGCGAAAGAGGACAAAGCCGACAAAGAAGGTGAGAATATAATGATTCATCGAATACAAAAAACACCAACGTGTGAACATCAAAGCCATAACTTACATTCAACAAACACTTCAGTTTGTGTTTTAGGTATAAATACGAGTGTGTGTGTGTTTGTGTGTGCGGGGCAACCTGTTGAAGAAAACCACATAACACCAGTGATAGGTTAAGGACCTTGCACTGTTTTTTTTTTTTATTAATTGTGTTATGTTCATTTTATGTTACTTGTGTAAAAGTGAAACATTCATAACCTGTGGTAAATAGGGTAGCTCAATATGCAGTATAACATTACTGTCATTGAGAATGTTACATTTTACCAGAGAAAAGCAGAGACATCCTTTAGAGACATCCTACAATACAATAACAGATCCTCAGACTCTTGGAAACATATTCTACTTTGACATCACAGCTCATAGCAGTGAACAGTAATGTTTTGTTCTCATACTAAACAGTAGTTATGCTTGTTAAATTATATAACATTTTATTAAAAAAAGATTAATACTCTTAGTTTTCAGGTTTGGGCCAGATCTCATTGAATACCTTGGAAGTGCAGTTTTCATATAAATCTATGAATAGCTAGTTGCTACCGGAAATGGGCGCGTACTGTTCTCTGGTTCATGTACTTGTTGATAGATTTATGTGAAAATTGCACTTCTCCCACATATAACTAGTGTTTAGAGCTGTGTACAGTGCACTTAAATTGTGCCAAATGAAGGTCTAGATTTGGCTCTTTGTAAACAGCCAGGTGAGTAAATTAATTGTATTTTTTTTCCAAATCGCCTCATTGATAGCCGTCAGTGGACGTTTTGAGCCTTATCTATCGCCAGACAGCCAGGGCAGATGTTTCCTGTGTTTGAGAGCTTTATTTTTGGGTCGTTTTTCATTGTGGTTTTTTGTTCCCATCTATATTTGCTCAGCCCCTTTGACATGCGCTTAAACAAAGCATTTTACTCTTTGTGATGACTCTGATTTAAAAATTCACATTTTTTTAAATTTGCTTGTATACTTTTTACATGTTGGAGAGCTTGTTGGGTGATTGGAAAGCAGTGTGTGTTTAAAAACAGTGACATTTCAGAAGAGAGCTGTTAACTGTTTCCTTGTTTGGTTTCAACAGCTTTTTGACACCACTTGGTTCCCAGAACAAACAACCAACACAACAAACTAACACGTATTAAAGAGCATCAACCGTGTTAATGTCAAAGAGAAGGAGGTGCAAATTGTTGTCCAGCCGTGAGCTCTTAATCAATTACGCAGTTATTGTTCTTCAGATGTATTACTGAGATACTTTAATTTGTCTGTATTTCTGGTTTCCCAGTGTTACGGTGTTGTATGCTATCTGTGTCCCCTTCAAGTGAACAAGGGCCTCTTTGAAAAGCAAAATTCCCCAAAAGGCAAATTTAGCATTCGATTCAATGCTAATTGATACCTGGTTATCAGTTGGTGGATTGCAGTTGCACAACTGAAATTCAGACAGATATTTCTGTAGGTGAGTGTTGGTATTTCTGAAGGTGAGTGTGTTGGTATTTCTGTAGGTGAGTGTTGGTATTTCTGAAGGTGAGTGTGTTGGTATTTCTGTAGGTGAGTGTTGGTATTTCTGTAGGTGACTGTTGGTATTTCTGAAGGTGAGTGTGTTGGTATTTCTGTAGGTGAGTGTTGGTATTTCTGTAGGTGAGTGTTGGTATTTCTGTAGGTGAGTGTTGGTATTTCTGTTGGTGAGTGTTGGTATTTCTGTAGGTGAGTGTTGGTATTTCTGTAGGTGAGTGTGTTGGTATTTCTGTAGGTGAGTGTTGGTATTTCTGAAGGTGAGTGTTGGTATTTCTGCAGGTGAGTGTTGGTATTTCTGTTGGTGAGTGTTGGTATTTCTGTAGGTGAGTGTTGGTATTTCTGCAGGTGAGTGTTGGTATTTCTGTAGGTGAGTGTTGGTATTTCTGCAGGTGAGTGTTGGTATTTCTGTAGGTGAGTGTTGGTATTTCTGCAGGTGAGTGTTGGTATTTCTGTAGGTGAGTGTTGGTATTTCTGCAGGTGAGTGTTGGTATTTCTGTAGGTGAGTGTTGGTATTTCTGTAGGTGAGTGTTGGTATTTCTGTAGGTGAGTGTTGGTATTCTTTAGGTGAGTGTTGGTTTCTGTAGGTGAGTGTTGGTATTTCTGTAGGTGAGTGTTGGTATTTCTGTAGGTGAGTGTTGGTATTTCTGTAGGTGAGTGTTGGTATTTCTGTAGGTGAGTGTTGGTATTTCTGTAGGTGAGTGTTGGTATTTCTGTAGGTGAGTGTTGGTATTCTTTAGGTGAGTGTTGGTATTCTGTAGGTAAGTGTTGGTATTTCTGTAGGTGAGTGTGTTGGTATTTCTGTAGGTGAGTGTTGGTATTTCTGCAGGTGAGTGTTGGTATTTCTGTAGGTGAGTGTTGGTATTTCTGTAGGTGAGTGTTGGTATTTCTGAAGGTGAGTGTGTTGGTATTTCTGAAGGTGACTGTTGGTATTTCTGTAGGTGAGTGTTAGTATTTCTGTAGGTGACTGTTGGTATTTCTGTAGGTGAGTGTTGGTATTCTTTAGGTGAGTGTTGGTATTCTGTAGGTAAGTGTTGGTATTTCTGTAGGTGAGTGTGTTGGTATTTCTGTAGGTGAGTGTTGGTATTTCTGCAGGTGAGTGTTGGTATTTCTGTAGGTGAGTGTTGGTATTTCTGTAGGTGAGTGTTGGTATTTCTGAAGGTGAGTGTGTTGGTATTTCTGAAGGTGACTGTTGGTATTTCTGTAGGTGAGTGTTAGTATTTCTGTAGGTGACTGTTGGTATTTCTGTAGGTGAGTGTTGGTATTTCTGAAGGTGAGTGTGTTGGTATTTCTGAAGGTGAGTGTGTTGGTATTTCTGTAGGTGAGTGTTGGTATTTCTGAAGGTGAGTGTTGGTTGACTCCTTGCATTACCAGCTAAGCAGAGATGCTACCAGTAATAGCTATAAAGAATGCACCTATTCAGAAAATCATTCCTGTGTTGCAGGTTATATCTGGATCTGCACTTTCCCTCCTGATTCCTTTCACCCCAGTAAAACTTGTCCAGTTCAAGTACTGCCAAAGTCAGGCACGGCCGACATTTCAGTTTTAAATCAAAAGTTTGTGTCTTCTGTTACATGCATACACACAGAGGTGTACCAAGAAATTCTGGGCCCTGTACACAGGCAGGTTGAGGGCCCCTCCACTCTTAAAAAAAAAATCCCAGATTTTTGTGGGCCCCTTCAAACCCTTGGGCCATGTATGCTTAGTACTTTTTCCCCTGCATACACACATCAAGGTACACAATTAAATCACAAGCAAGTTAATCTTGCTTGCAACCACCGATCTTGACACGTGAACACAATATGCAGACTCTCATTAGTGTGGCAGTCATGTATGTCCATACATCTATGCGTATAGGAGCTCAACAAACAATTGAACATCAGTTGAGTGCAATATCAACAAAGTCTGAGTTGGCACTGCAATTTTCTGTTTATTTTATTCAATTTAATTATTCACTCCAGTCAACTTCAATTTACATGTCTACATACAAATACAAATGACATGCATATTGTTACATTCAATTACAGTGTGTGGTACAATTTCACCACTGTTCTCCCACTTATTTTTTCGAGAATGTTTTTGAAAAAATACAATTCCAGGTAAATCCTGACAGATCTGTGAGAGATGGTAACCCTAGCTGCGTACGGCAGGCGAAGGCTGAGACGGGCTGATGGTTTGCTCTTGTCATGATGTGATCTCATTCTCAGTCAGGAGAGCATGCCTGTTAGCACCCTGACAGCACTCATTAGATTCAGCACCACACTTTACTTACAGTGTCTCTAAACATTTTGGGATGGTGTACTTGTCATGTTTTCACAGTGTCATCCGGCCCCATTGGGAAAACATGAACTCTTCAGGAAGACTGTGGCTGTTCTGCCTCTACCTGCAAGGTAACCCTCAGCCCCCTCCCGTCCTCCATCTTACCTCTTAAATCAGCCGTTTCACTCATTCCTCATTCTGTCTCCAGCCACGTATCCTTCCCTCACAGCCATGGAAAATGCCTGCCATATAATACAAATGTATGGACTCACGTAATCATCAATACATTTACGATATAATTATATAATCAATAACTATAGTTCACCACAATGTGTATTTTTAAATATATTTTGAATCCTGCACTCTATGTTACCCTTAATCCTGATATGTCCATACATTATGAAGTGTGGCAGCGTCTGCACTGATCATAATAATAATTATAGCTTATTCTGATTAATCAATACATTTCATTACATTATGGGTATGTGAACCTCCATGAGTATGTCATGAATGTATGAGTTTGTCCAACTAGAATGTAACCTGCTGTATTACTGCTGTAATGAAACATAGTCGGTTTGAAATTTTTGTTTTTAAATTGTCCTGCTGCCGCAAGCCGTTGTTTTAAGAAAAGGTGTTCCTCGTGAGTGTTGTAATTCTGCTCTTAAATCTCCTTCCTCTCCCCCCAGCCCTTTGTGCCCCAGCGGCCTGTGAGGAATGGACGGCCCATGTTGTCTCTGAAATTAAAGCTCTGACCGGCTCCTGTGTGGTCATACCCTGCACTTTCACCTACCCGGGAATCCAAAGGGCCGACTCACAACTGAGGGGGATGTGGTTCAGAGAGAAATACCAAACGAAAGTAGCTGATAAAAAAAATGAAAAAATATTCGTCTATAATGAAGATCAGTCTATGATTGAGGAAAGTTTTAGAGATCGCACAAAACTGGTGGGGAGTCTTGGGAAAAAAAACTGTTCCCTGGAGATCGATGACATTAAAGACCATGACACCGATAAGTACTGCTACCGGACAGAAATTCCTGAACATGACAAGTACTCCTACAACCACGCCTGCGTGACAGTCAACACATACAGTACGTCCAGGTCTTTCACCTGCATACATTTCTGTCCATCACCACGGCAGTCAGGAATGGAGGAAACCTGTCCTCCATTTTTATCCATATTAATTAATGTTTAGCAATTAATATAGTTTAAGTAGTGGATGTGTGTTCATTTGTTCATGTTTCTTAGCCTCCTGCATGCCCTAGAAACCAATCTTTTTGTCCTCTTTTGTCTCAATATTGGAGGAGACATGTGAAGCAACTAGGAATGTCGCTGGATGTCACCTCTGTAGGAGGATACCTCAACGTATCCTATCCCAGAAGACGTTTCACATTTTAGATGATATCGTTGTACTCACATCCAGTCAGACTGAGTGACCATCAAAAGTTCAAAAACATGGCAAGGGATTTACCAACACACAAACATAAGTGCCAGAGCAGGATACAGTACCCAGCAAAATTGCACTGAAACACAAGAATTTCAGAATCTTTTTTTCAAACATGTCCATGTTAACAGTGGCCATGAATTTGCCAAATGGTAATTGAGCTGCTGTAAATCTGATCTTACTGTAACGGAAGTTTTATTTATTTGCTTGTACTTATGTGCTTGTTCAGTCAGAAGGTGATCCACTGCCAGTATGTTGTTTTAACTTACAATGAATTAAGAATTTTTCCTGTCAATATATTTTAAGCTTTTTTACAGACAGGTAGACCCTATCTGTGTATGAGCGTGTGTATGGCTAGGCTTTTGTCTTCCATTTGTGTTTTCTCTCCTCACAGAGGAAGTACCTGAACCCAAAGTGACTCATCAAGGTGATCCTGTTGAGGGAAGCCCCCACATATTTATGTGTACCATCTATCACACCTGTCCGTCAAACATTCCCAAACTCACCTGGAGTGGTAGGACTGAACAGGAGCCCATCATACAGCACAAAGACATTGGCCAAGGAAAGTGGGAGATCATGTCTATCCTCACTTTCATCCCAAAAGAAGAGGATGACCACACTGATCTCACCTGTACAGTGGAGTATCATGGGAAAGGTCCTGTAACGAAGAGCGTCCGTCTTTATGTAAAACGTAAGCTCCGCTTTCTGTGCCAAAACTGGTAATCAAATCCTCAACGTGATCAAGACAAAAAAATTTCACTACTGCAACATGCATTCAGCATTTAACAGCATTAATCATGATATCAAACAACATAAATTTCATGGTTTACCTTTTTTTGGGGGATTTTTCCCCTTTTTCCCACCCTGAACATGTCCAAACTGTTCAGTACCTTGCAGTGACCTTCTCCCGCCAACTCAGGAGGAGGGTGCCGTGGCATGTGATTCCTCCAAGTCACGTGACGACTGGCCCTCGCTTCGATCCACACTGCAGGCGCAACCGCCAATCACACATTGCCTATCGCCATCGAAAGATTATGCAGTCAGCGCATGTTGAGCTCCTGCACCTGCAGGTGCTCGGCTGACCAGGAGGGGTCGCCAGAGAGCGATATGACTAACAGATATGGCGGAGCTCGGCGAAGCTGGGTCAATTGTTGCCTCGCCAATGCGGACCTCCATTTGTGCACACTACCTACTCTGGATGGTCACTGAAGCAACCTGGGTGATGTGCCTCACTTAAGGGTACAGTGGAAATGTCCCACCTAAGAAATTAACCTGCAATGTCTGAGCTTCTGGCCCAGCTCCCTGACCGCATATCCAGCTGTACAAAATTAATAGAGTTTATACACTATATTCTGTGTATGTCGCTCTGCGTAAGGGCAACTGGTAAATTCCCAAAGAGTGTAATGTACTTCATTTGAATTTAACAGACACTCATATGACTTATAAAGTTCACATACTATCCAGTTACACATCTGGATTGTTACTGAAGCCGTTCAGGCTTAGCATCCTGCTCAAGGGTGCAACAGCAGAGGTCTTCCTGGGGAAATTGCCTGGAAACCTTGGGGTTACACAAGCCCAGCTGCCTCACCCTTACGCTACACTGCTGTTCCTCAGTGACTTCAAAGGTACGGAATCCCATTGAAAATCCCATTCAGCCACAGGTGTCTCATGCAGTAAGACATTCACCTGGGAATCAGTTGTGAGCCCTGTGAGCAAGGGTTTAAGTCCCAGCTGCGCCACATTACTGGCTATGGCTGGAGGTTGGAATTGGCGGAGCCACAATTGGCTCGTCCTAGCTGAGGAATGATGGGGGTAAGCCGATTCAATTCATCAGTCTCATCGCCCTCTACTGGCCACACCCGGTCAGCTGGGCACTTGTTTATGCATGAATTGAGGATGCAGGTGACTTTGTCATCTTCTGACGAAGCAGGCAGCATGTGATTGGTGGCGCATCTGCAGTGTGGAGAGGGAAGCAAGGGCTGGTTGTCACGGTGATCAGAGTCACCTGTCACAACAGAAGCAGGTTATTGGACTAAACTGTTTTTGTGAGTTCAGAGTGAAGGGAAAAAAGAGAGAAAATCTCCAGCACAAATTGAATGCAGCCCATGTTTTATAATAGGTAAGGAAAGCATACTGTACATCGTCATCCCCGTGGTGGCCGCAGTGGGGACAGCAGTCATCTTTGGGGGATTGTGTCTGGTCATGATGAAGAAATACAAGTAAGTCGCTCTGACCGTCAGTCATAAAACTTCTCTTTCATCACGTCACGATGATAGTTTTACATTGTGACCTTGGGATATCCATGTATTTATATGTATTTATATATTTATATAATATATTTTTGGTTTCCAAAGTCAGGCAGATGAGCGGAATGTGCAATCAATATGAGACACAGTTATGAGTGCATCAGAACTGGCTAAATTCCATGTTGATTTGACTCATGTAATTATTATGCCATATAATAAGATATGTAATTACCATTGGAAGTAGCTGAGATATGAATCACATACTGATAAATATGTTGTGATATTTACTGTTATCAGTAATAGTTCAGATGGTAATTGTGAGTTATATTTCTCCTCTATCAGCAGTCACAGATGCAGAACAGTGTGTGGGTGTGAACTTCTCCAGTTGACTAGGCACAGTGTATTTTTATTTGGTCTCATATCTCAAACTTTCAGAGCCTTCACACCTACTCTGTAAGGCTATATCCTTAATATACAGTATCACAAGTAACATGTTTGATTAATTTGAATGAGATGCCCCCCCCAACCCTGCAATATTTAAATACATACATATATATTTATATGTTTGTAGTGTATGTATTTCTTTTCCTTTTCCTATCTGTGTTAACAGATAATTAAGTACAATGTTATCTTATCAATATAATGAATTCATTTTGCAACACACAGACACACACACACACACACACATATATACGCACTCAAACTCCAGCACCACAATGAAGCAATGAGAAAAGAAAGAATAACCAATGACTTTGCATCACAGCATGAAAGATTGAGGTTTGATCCCCTTTCTGTGTGGAGTTCACATGTTCTCCCCACGTCTGTGAGGGTCTCCCCCCATTCCAGGCAGATTCCCAAAGTTGTTGTTATTCGGTCACATGACTGTTATTCTCTCTCCCCAGGAGGCGCATATCTGACCTTCAGAGCAGAGGTGATAACGGGCAAGTACAAAACACTCTCTTTTTAATTTTTTTCTAAACGTTTCCCCTCCCTGAATTTAGTCAAAAATCTCAGCCTTCTGCAGCCACCCTCTCCCAACTGGCTCAGGAGGGAGCGGCTGTGAACATGTGACTCCTTTGAGTAATGTGATGACAAGCCCTTACTTCCTTCCACACCGTAGATGTACCAGAAATGACATACCTACAAACGTAACATACACCCCTGTCTCTGGAAGGTGATGGAGTCAGCATGTACAGAGTCCTGACCAGCGGTGGACAACTCCGGCTTCAGAAAGTGAAAGTCCTACCATGTATTTGTTCCACCCAGTCACTAAACCAGCTGATTCTAATCAGCACAGCTCTTCAGCCAGGTAGATGAGCTGATTAGTGAACTCACCTGGTTTTAGTGAATGGGCAGAATACATACATGAGAGGACTTCTACTTTCTGAAGCAGGAGTTGTCCCCCTCTGGTCCTGATGAGACTAATAACTTTGGATGTGCCCTAAGCGATAAGTTACTGGTGTCATGTCTGCATTGTACAAAAATGGTGAAGGCTGGTAGCCAAGCGAAATGGAGGAAGTATGTGAGTGGAGGGGCCCATTACATAGCTCAATTTGGGTGGGAAAAAAAGTGTGAAAAATAGATTTGAAATACAAATATGAAACAAGCACCTTTAAGTCCGCGTGCAAAATAGTGGGGCTTAGGTAGGCCATTTTCACCCACCACCTACTGTTTTCACCAGAATCTGGAGCAGGCTCTCGCGCATGACCCGCAGGTAAGGAAACCTTCTGAATTTTTATATTCCAACAATGCTGACCATGAAATATTATAATTACTGAAACTAATCTACAAAAATGCCTAGTTTTTGCCTTCATTGCAGAAATGAGAGAAGCCTGCCATTATAATTTGTGTAATTTGTATAATATGTCGGTGATGAAAGAAAACAGGTCTTACAAAAAACATCGCAATCACTCATTTACTTCTGCTTAAAACAAACAGATCTGAAGAACATTGTTTTTCTTGTTTGAGGAAATATTTAAATTGGTTCATAAAACACCAATGTTTTAACAGAAATATTGATCTACAATTAATAAACTCTGAGCAGTTATGAGTAATTATTTGTCTAACTACACTGTGTTCAAATGTCTTACAATTTTCTTTTAGATTGGCATTTAAATGTCGATTTTAAAATTGTAGCCATATTCATAGTAACTTCTGAACTCTCTAGAAATCGTCCTGCTGGTCACCGCGATGAGCTATCGCCATCCGACAGGTTAGTGACATTTTTGAAACTGAACTTTTAAAGGAGTATAATTTTAGTATTTGCAAAAAAAGAATTTGGTCAAACCCTGCATTTTTCTGTTCCTCTTTCTGTTTTAGTCGGGCCTTCTGGAGCAGATTTTCTAGGTAAGCTGCCGGAAGTGTTGACGCATATAGAGTTATTTTATTATAATTCCTCTTTAGTGGCAACATCTCGTGCCTAAATTTGGTGTTGCACATACTGACCATAACTGTCCCCACCCACACACACACACACAAATACAAGCAAGGATATGTACCCACAAGCAAGATACTTATGCACACACACACACACACACACACACACACACACAAATACAAGCAAGGATATGTACCCACAAACAAGATACTTATGCACACACACACACACACACACACACACACACACAAATACAAGCAAGGATATGTACCCACAAACAAGATACTCATGCACACACACACACGCGCACACACAAATACAAGCAAGGACATATACCCACAAACAAGATACTTATGCACACACACACACATATACATGCATACGCACACACACACAGCCAGGAAAGCCACAACCAAAATCCAAAACAGTCCCTTCCTTGCATCCTCCTGCCAGGCTGTACTCTCATTATAAGGTCAAACTGAAGGCAGGTACTAGCACCTGGATGAAGCAGGGATCCCTCTCAGGTGACTTCTCCAGGCTGAGGGAACCGGGAGACTGACAGCAGAACAGTGGGAGGGGCCAAAGAGCTTTCTCCTCCCTCCGCCTCTCCTGACATCACAATAGATATTTAATGTACAAGACATCCACAAAATACACACGCTTCCTGATCCTGCAGGCATTCTTTAATCATTTTCCAAAAAAATAAAGTTTTTACCATAACAATCAATTTATCAAGCCAAACAAATTATCTGTGTTTCCAGGAGACCACAAGGAAACCCTAGCAACCTGGGTGTTGGTTACAGGTACTTTTCTTGTATTTCCACAGTAGATTTTCTGCACCAATAAAGAAGCAGTGTGATCTTAAACAATCTTAAACAGTGACAAATAATTCCCCCATCCCACAGAGCCAACAATGAGACTGCCAACATTTCCAAACCTCGCTGCCCATCTCCTGACAGGTACAAAAGCCCCGTTTTCTGCCAGTGTTTTAGCAGCGAAATGTATGGTATTATGTAAGTATGCAAGTTTGATTCATTTCTGTCAGCAGTCCACGCAGTGTTTGGATCAGCCATCCAAGTGTGCTGTGTGTGTGTGTGGCTCATTCTTCCAGGTGTGCTGTGTGTGTGTGGCTCATTCTTCCAGGTGTGCTGTGTGTGTGTGGCTCATTCTTCCAGGTGTGCTGTGTGTGTGTGGCTCATTCTTCCAGGTGTGCTGTGTGTGTGTGTCTCATTCTTCCAGGTGTGCTGTGTGTGTGCGTGGCTCATTCTTCCAGGTGTGCTGTGTGTGTGTGGCTCATTCTTCCAGGTGTGCTGTGTGTGTGTGGCTCATTCTTCCAGGTGTGCTGTGTGTGTGTGGCTCATTCTTCCAGGTATGCTGTGTGTGTGTGTGGCTCATTCTTCCAAGTGTGCTGTGTGTGTGTGTGGCTCATTCTTCCAGGTGTGCTGTGTGTGTGTGGCTCATTCTTCCAGGTGTGCTGTGTGTGTGTGGCTCAGCCTTCCAGGTGTGCTGTGTGTGTGCGTGGCTCATTCTTCCAGGTGTGCTGTGTGTGTGTGGCTCAGCCTTCCAGGTGTGCTGTGTGTGTGTGGCTCATTCTTCCAGGTGTGCTGTGTGTGTGTGTGGCTCATTCTTCCAGGTGTGCTGTGTGTGTGTGGCTCAGCCTTCCAGGTGTGCTGTGTGTGTGTGGCTCATTCTTCCAGGTGTGCTGTGTGTGTGTGGCTCATTCTTCCAGGTGTGCTGTGTGTGTGTGTGGCTCATTCTTCCAGGTGTGCTGTGTGTGTGTGGCTCATTCTTCCAAGTGTGCTGTGTGTGTGTGTGGCTCAGCCTTCCAGGTGTGCTGTGTGTGTGTGGCTCAGCCTTCCAGGTGTGCTGTGTGTGTGTGTGGCTCATTCTTCCAGGTGTGCTGTGTGTGTGGCTCATTCTTCCAGGTGTGCTGTGTGTGTGTGGCTCATTCTTCCAGGTGTGCTGTGTGTGTGTGGCTCATTCTTCCAGGTGTGCTGTGTGTGTGTGGCTCATTCTTCCAGGTGTGCTGTGTGTGTGTGTGGCTCAGGCATCAGTAGGACAGACAGCAGTGGTTGCATTAAACTGTGCAAAGACATCAACAAAAAACTTCTGAAATGTAATGATTAGCGCCTATATGCTGATGATGATGATGATGAGATGCAGTTGAGATTCATGGATTTTGTTAATTTTTTTTTGTTTTGAATGCAGGAACATAAAATCTTCTTATCCGTCCAAATGTGGAAGCAACGCTGGCGTAAGTATCTGTTAAGTGGCATTCCTTGGGTTTTGATCATTGGCTTCTGATACTTAGCTTCCTTAGGGTCAAAACTGGACCGGACCAGATTGATAAGCTGGACAGCGTATGTGCATCAAGCTTATTTGATAAGTAATAGTGCTAGACTGTAGACATCTCCAACCTGCTCTCCAGTCTCAACTTTGGCCCAACGCGGGCTACAACACAGTGGCCACTTAAAACACTGGAGTATGGGAACACATCTAACTCTTCACACAGTTACATAATGAATTGCTCTAAACATTTTGTATTATATGAATGTGTTACATTTATAATGTTGCAATGTATGAATACGTTATAATTACGATGACTGCAACATTCAAAAGGATATTTAAATCAGCCAGGAGGTAATTTTATCAGAAAGGTTTTAGTATATACTATGTTAAATGTGAGGATATAAAATAAAATTCCTAAAGGGGAAAATTATTTGTTACTTAACTTTAAATAAGGCATTCATGCCTGTATTAATGGGTAATAAAGGGGTAGTAATGTGTAATAAAGGAGTAGTTACAATGTAACAAATGTGTAACAACCTTGGAAAAAACTGGTTGAATGCAGGATGTTTCACAGTTGTAACTGCTATGTAGTAACATGTCTGTAAACAGCCTCTTTGTAGTAACTGCTGCTTCTGTTTATTTATCAGTGGCTTTGCTTCACCCAGGACTTGTGTACTCTGGTCAGCTACTTTGTTCATGAGATAGACAGGAGTAATTAATATTTTAGGTGGCATTTACACTATTGCGGAGTTGTTTTGATGGATAGGAGGTATGTGACCTCACAGGAAACTATAATTGACAGGAGGCTTTTGGCAACAGATTGTGTTTCACTTATCTTTGCTCAGGGGTGGGTCAGGGGTTTTATCTCCTGCAGATCATTCATACACTCCCCTTGGAGCTGGCATTGAATGTCATGTCCTTTATCTTGATGTGTCAGTTTACATTATAAAAAATCTCTTTTCAGGAGAGGAAACCTCTGTAAAATCTCTTTTGCATCTAGGGAATGCTGCTGCAAACACGTGCATATATTTGGGTTACCCACTGCTCAGTGATTCATGCGTTTTCAGTTCCCCTCGGAGCTCTTTTTGGGTCCCCAGATCCCTTGTAACCCAGCTTCAGAACCCCTGATCTGCAGTAATTCTGCTACACAGCTGGAAAAACACCCAGTCCAGGACCCACAAGCACGAAGTCCTTTTAAGGGCATGTGCAGGTCGATAAAAACGATCAACCTTGCATTACAACACAAGTGTCTCTGAGTATGTTGTATTTCATTGGAGGCAGTTTAACTTGTCCTTTTGATTGTGTGCTTTTCATTTCGATATAAAGGGAGTGAAGTATTGATTAAATTGAAAGAAATACATATCTGTTTTGAAGGATTTGCATGCACCCTTAAAGAGACACACTAATCTGTCTAGACTGAACTGCGTGCACCCTTAAAGAGACACACTAATCTGTCTAGACTGAATTGCGTGCACTCTTAAAGAGACACACTAATCTGTTTTGACTGAATTGCGTGCAGCCTTAATGAGACTAGCTGAGTTTGTGAGATTGGGCCCGGCCCCAGAGTGCAGCCTTCAGTGAGCAGGCCTGGGCTTCCCCTGTCTGAAATAGCTCCTGAAATGTGAAGCACGCAAATGTCCAACTGCAGAAATGAGGCATTGGTTATATCTTATGTCATATTAATCATCTACCCCACCCCCCCTCCCAAAAAACAAAACTGTAGAATTACGCTGATGACAACGTGTATGGAAACATGTAGCTGGGGACCCCACACGACCAAGGAAGAAGGGCAGAGGGGAAGATGGGAAGACGGGAAGATGTCGCCTGGGAAGAGTTGCTGTTAACTCCATTTTTTTCCCCCATCCTTCATCACTAACTCCATGATTAGCCCTTTCATAACCTCTCTGAATTAACACAGCAGTTCTTACCTACTTTATAACTAATCTCAGCATGATTATATAGCAATGGCCTTTCCATTTCCCATATAGTGATTAAATAGTGATGTCAAACCATTCCTGAGCACCTGTAAAATGAGTGAATAAAGTTTCCACAATTCATTTCCGATCACCCATTTCCCTGCAGATATGTTTTGGTGTGGCACATTCATATTAATCAGCTACATCTCTAAGTTGGTTGACAGTACTGGTGATTGACCTACCTCATCCCCTCACAACGTAAACTCCATTCTAAGTATGCTGGTTTCTTTGGAAGCTGCTTATGTTACCTCATTGGGAATGTATATGCAAATTAAGCCCAATTGTGATTTCACTAATTGAGCCAATTTCATATTACTGGTGAAACAGGATGGAGTTTTTGTTTGTCCACTGTATTTATTTGGACATGATCAGAAATTTAGGGGCCTCAACTTCTCTTAATGTGAGCTTTAAAATCATCTGGATTAAAAACTTTTTAAGGCCCTTATTTCTGTTTGGAATGGTATTTCTAATCATACTCTCATACAGTGAATAAACAAAAGATGGCAATGCAGTTCCATCAAAGCTGAAAAAAGTAAAATATTTACAGTGGATCTTGGCCAAAGGGTGTTCTGGTGAGGTGGATGAGGTTGAAGTCTGTCCACATTTGTATCGCTAGGTGTTGATTGCATGGTAAGTAGTTCCTTGTGAGGAAGTGTTGCTAAGCAATCAACACCTAGTGAAGAAGTGTTGTTAAGTAACGTACGTATGGAATATTTGACCAACCTGTTGATGTTGGAGAGGTCCAAGTCCATGAAGACTCCAGCTGGTGGGAAAAAGATGAGGAGAGGTTTTCTCCTTATCCAAAAAAAAAAAGATTAAAAAAATGTTTGCCTCATGTTTTATCGTGTCCCTAAAGATGAACAAACAGTGGAGAGAAAATGATACTGAACACAAATATATGTACAGAGAGATCTGCATGTTTTCAATATATATAAACACATCAGATATAAAACAATCTTCAGCTGTGGATTATTGTGGAAATACTGTTTGGATAATGAGCCTCTAAATGAGGATGGGAGTGATTTCCTGTCATTCAGAATTTCCTTTTGATAACATCCTGTTTCTGTTTAGCAGTCTTGTTTACTTAATAAAAAGGTTTCATAATCTAATGAAAGTAATTAAGGTTTCATACAACATTATTCACAGATTTTACCCAGTGAGACGATACAACCCTCTGAAAAGCATAATAAAAGTTTGGAACATCCTTTCTGGGAATGCACATTTACAAAAACATTTGATAAATGTCATCACATAATGTCAATATAACCTCATTAATGTGAACATGTTCAAGCATGTTACCTGTACAAATTGCAGGTGTATTGATTTCCTTGTATATACTGTATGTTAAATGGTACCTCCAAACAGCAGTGTAGGTAGGCCTGGTGAAGGCATAATTGAAATTTATATTTCTATATATAAAAAAGGCTGGGGGTGTATGTAAAGCCTGACCGGCAAAGATATCTTTGGAATCAGTCAACATTATCACAGGGCTTCTCCATTAGTAGTCAACATGGAATATGATGATGGAGAAGAGTGCCTCAACTGCTGCCACATGTCATCCCTCTCTCCTCCCCTCCTTTCTTCCTCTTATTTCCAAGCAAGACAAATATGGTAGTGGAGGACTGGAGGAAAGGAGGAGAGGAGTGAAAAGTATTGGGGCACACCCTAGATATGCTGAAAAAGAAAACAGCTAAGTAATTCGGAACTTTATTGTTCCAAAGGAAATATTAATCAACATAACAACTAAGAGTGGTGTTCAAAAGCATGCCTTGGTGGAAACAGTGAAATCTACAGGGCCACTACGCCCTTTTCCCCACCAGATTAAAGAGGTAGGGTGAGGAAACTTTTTAACAATTTGCATTTTCCTATTGAATTACTGGCAATATGTAGCTTTAAATGATGGGAAACCTGCTTAGTCTTTGCCTACGTCCACAGGCAAAAATGGAAAAGCCTGTACATGTTTGTTGTGGACCTAAATACAAAGACATTTAGGGAAATGAAAACATGAAAAGTTGAGACAAATACAGGCAACAAAATATTCTAAGGAATTTTAGGGAAACCCTCAGTAATGTGAAGCTCGTCCCAGTAAGACTTCCAGTGGGCACTTTAAATGATTGCTTTCCTGTTTGGAAACTCCCTTCCCTGGTGGTGAAGGTGAACTCCATGCCAACACGAGCACCTCAATCCTGGAAATATAGCTGACAGTGAAAATAAGCTATGACTCTTTTAAATGATACAGCGCTTGAGAAGTAGCAGTCAATGACTCTCTGATATGTGAGGTATATTAAGCAACGCACTGGCTAATGCAGCTAAGACTTTAACTCTTCCTCACTATGACACTTCATAGGATATATATGGCTTTTCCACAAATTCCAGTGATTATGGGAGATAAAGGTAGCAAGCATAAGAACTGCTTAATGTGCACACCACATATCTCGATGGAAGCCAGAGAGTTTAACCATTGGTGCAGATGTAACACAGCTAGTACTTTATTATTTTATTCTCTGCGTTTTTTTTACTGTACACACCACATTGTAGACAAGCATGCTGCAGGAGCGAAAGAGGGAGGAGTTGATTATAAACGAGAGCAACATTTTGCTGAGAGAGTGGAACTGTCTGGAAGGACAGGACAGAAGTTAGTACTGAGCACAGTTTATAACTGCAACAGCTAAGGAAAATATTTGGACACTTACTTCCTTTTACAGCGATGGACTGTTAAAAATGAGGACACAGTTGTTCCTAACACGCTGATTACGGAAAAGGTGAAACTTTTTTGGAGACTTCTTGTCTTTATCTGCATTCTTCTAAATGGTAATGAAACTACTTTGGAAGGAGAGTATTATTATTATTATTATTTCTTCATTGGCCTCTAAAGTGAGACACACCCACATTCCAGCAGATCCTAGTCCTTGCACAAGTACCTGTGCTTGTGGAATTGTTGAATTGCATCTTGCATAACATCATCCAGGTAAGCTGGGCTTGTTTTTCGAGTACCCCACAGATGAGACTGTCAACAAGATGTTTTTCAGGGACTCTGTAGCTGATGTGAAAATGGCATAAAGCACACCGTACTCTAATTAAGGTCAAAATGCCAGAGCAAGTGAACTCAATATTGCTGTACAGGTGGTGCTGTTGGTATGACGTAATGCTATTTTCTGTTAAGTTTTCTTTATCTGTAAATGTCTTCTCTGTCTTTGGTTTGTCTCCCTGAGCACTGGTTGTGCTTCTGTTCGTCCATTCCATCATAGGTATTTTTTGGTCAATTGATATAAATGTGTACTTTGGAAAAAATATTTTCAGTCTTCACGTGCTTGAGCTTCTAAGACCACGCAGACACAATATTGAAATCGTTATGGGCCTGCGGACAAATCCGAGGATATTGCGTGATGTAATTAATTAGAAGCGCCGGTGCAAGCTCGCGAGAGCATTCCTGTGTAAAAACCCACGTTTTATCCGAAATGATGTCATCATTAATATCTGTGGGTTTAATTTCTGCGGGTCTTGCTGTGATGATCAGTAAATAGATTATAACTTTTTAAATTCTATTTGTTAACAGACCCAGTCACAGCAAGAGTTGTGTCATCCAAAAATGTTTAACCAAGTTATTTTATATCAATATATTTTACAGCTATTCAAAAACAGCATTCTATTCAACAATGATGGATCGGTTTGCACAACTGTGTCTATCTGGGTTGTGCCTTCAAGGTTTGTTTTCTTTACCCCGGTATGCTCTTTCTTTCTTTGACAAATATTTTCGATCTAGTTATTTTGCCTTCTCTCATTTTGTAATTTGTTTATTTACATCAAAACATAATTACAGTGCCTAAAACTTGTTAAATATGGTAAAGGAAAAAAAAAATGCACACATGAATCATTTTCACAAGGATCTATACTAGAGGTTTGGGTCTAAGGAAAGTAAATGCAGTAAGACCATCATTTAAAGTACAGTACAATCACACACAGACACATAAATACACACATACTTAAATACACATACTGCCACCCCCCGTCCCTTCCCGCACACACACACACACACACACACACACACACACACACACACACACACCTGCCTAAAAATTGTACCGATATGTACCTTCACTATCAGGTCGTCCCTGAAAAAGAGATATAATCTCAATGGGGTCTCCTGGTAAAACAACGGATAAATTAAACAAAATATACATATAAATACATTATATACACATCATAAATGAATGTCCACACACATGTTTCTATTTAAACAAATAAAAGGCCTGAACTTTTCCTGGCATAAGAAAATACTCACAGCAAGCTTAAAATGATACAAAAAAAAAACTGGGACTGAATACTTTTGTGTGTCACAGTGTAACTTAAGTATTAAAGTGTAATAACTCAATATATTTATTGTTCAGACTATGCTGTAGGATAGAGCAGGTTAAAACATTTTTTGGGAAATTGTCCTGTAGGTGTCATCCTTGCGGTTTTGGGTGCATGGAGTGTCACAGTGCCCAGAGAGATTGAGGGCATGGAGGGTTCCTGCCTAGTCATCCCCTGCAGATTTTCTTACACAGATTACCCTCCCAACGACAAGAGCAGAGTGGTATGGTACCAGTATGCCAGGAGTGGATACCCTCTCGTGTATGACCGGAAAAACCAAAATGACGTGATCAAGCTATTCAGGTGGACAACATCTTTGTATGGAGATCCCAACGCAGGGGACTGCAGCCTGAAGATCAATCCACTGAGGTGGGATCACAGCCGTCAGAAGATCTACCCCTGGGTCGACCCAGACTATGTTACCTACCGCTATTTCCCCTTTTATGATGAAACTGCAAAGATCACTGTGCGGGGTGAGAACCTTGAACTCAGCTTGAACATGAAGTTCTGCTTCAGTTTTTTTTTTTATTTATGGTTTTCTAGCTGACTCAAGCTGAGGATTTTTTAGAAGCACTATTCAATACATTGCCTTAGAAATACAAGCACACACACATCAGAATATACAAATAATATTAAAACACTATTTAGCAACCGTTTAGTCTAAGTAGTCTTTCCATTCACCTGCAATTTGTCAAGTATCCAGTAATGCATCAAACCTGGACCTAAACAGTCCATGGTTCTCTCTACTGCATGATATGGCAAACTGTTCCTGGCAATGACTCTGTGTAGCATCATACTGTTTGATGTTAGTGTAGGTTTTACCCTCACCTGATTTCCATCTGTGCTCTGTTGTTCTGCTGACCAAACTCACCCTCAAAAATCTATCATGATTGACCTTTTTAAACCCGTTCATGAATTTAAAAAAACTAAGGTAAATCTGCCCTTTGTAGCTTGAGCAGTTTAAGTGCCTCGAGTCTTTCCCTACAGCTTTAAAACCAGGATAAGATTTAGTTGCCCTTCTCTATGCTTAACATTCTACCATTACATTTTTTTTGGCATTTAATTTTGGAAATATAATTTTATTTTTTAAAAGGCAAAGCAATTCCACCACAAATTAAAGTTACTGGACCTGTAAAATTCGGAGAAAGAATCACAGTCAAGTGCAGCACGTACCACAGATGTCCAGATCGCCTCCCAACTCTGACCCTCTCACCCCAGCTTGGGACGTCCAAGATCATTAACACAACTGAGAATGACAGGTGGAAGATCACCTTGGAACAGTCTTGGACTGTGGAGAACGAGCACCAACCTATGTCCTGTACAGTCCAGCATCCCGGAGGCCAGAAGGCTTCTGCATATACAGACGTAAAGGCAGCATGTGAGTACCTCCATACACATGTCCTGTGTTTGTGTGGTTAGGTTTAGGTCTTTACACACTGGTGTTAGTTTTGTAAAGATGTCACATGTCCTATAAACATGTGCATGTATTTTGTGCAACTTGTTCTTATTGAAATGATAAATGTTGGGACACATTTAGAAAGTGCGTCAGAGACGTTTTTAGCATATGTTCTGAACTTAAACATTTGGATTTACAGTGCACACACTCAAACTTTAACACACATAGTCAAATACTAACCCTCTGCCTCTCTTAGGTTCATTCATGCCGGTCACTTTGAGTCCCACATCAGAAGAGTTCCTTGAGGGTGTTGAGAAAAGAGTGACTTGCTCGGTGTCATACACCTGCCCAAAGGATCATCCAAGTCTGACTTGGAGTTATGGAAACATGAGAACTGAAAGCTCTGGACCTACCAAACTGGGCACAGGAAGCTGGCGAACCCAGTCCATTTTAACGTTCAAGGCGGGAGCTAACGACCATGGGAGATCCCTCACCTGCACAGCCCGGTTTCCAAGTGGCCAGACTCAAACTGGGACAATCATTCTGCAGGTGAAAAGTGAGTTTCAAAAAGAGAGTCAGATTTTCCGCACTACATGGTTTTGAGATAATCACGACAGCAGTGACTCACGGTAATGTCCTCCATACTGACCACTGAACCTTGAATCTGGACCATTAACACTGAGTCAGTCTGACACATCTGTGCATATTTCAGGGTTTCACATGCCCCCAATTTCATGCAAAGTGTTTCAGAATATTTCATTGTGTATTTATTTACATTTCAATCTATAAACTTATATAGATAATGCAGTGATGAAAGAGAAGATAACCCAATTTTCTATTTCATTAAAAGAATTCAGAGGTAACTGTCAGGCTAATAACTACAGGGTCTGCATTACACAATGAAAATTCATGCTCCCCAATCACGGAATGTTTCCATGGCGTCTAACTGGCTGCCATCTTGTGTTTAAAGGGGGCATGTTTTCCTTGGGATGGAGCTTCTTGATGCCAGGCTACATCACTGGCCTGAGGGGCTCCTGTCTGGTGATCCCCTGCAGATTTGAGTACTCCACTAGCCTCCCCTCCGACGTTAGAGTTAAATGGTACAAATACGAACCTGGACAGTACCCTGTGGTCTATGATGACCATCACCCGGGTGATGTCATCCCCATCTTCAGGGGGAAAACATCTCTGTACGGATCGGCACGTGACAGGAATTGCAGCCTGAAAATCTCTCCTCTCGAGGACAAACACAGTGGCCTGAGGCTATACACCTGGGTGGATCCCAAGCCCATCTCCTCCTATCACAGACAAAACTATCAGGACAAGACTGTGCAGCTCCATGTGACTGGTGAGAAAAGCCCATCCCTCTTCCACATTTTACTTTGATTTGCACAGCACCACCTTGCCCTCCACTTAAACAGCAAGATTTTATCAAAGGAAATTAGGTGTAAGTCTGTTATTGGTCTAAGGGGCCGTACACCATTACTCCGAAGCTTGAACTAATTGCTGATTGAAAGGAAGCCTTATCTATAGACACTGTGGTCCTCCAGGACTGCAAACCTGCAGACGCTGTGGCCCTCCAGTAAGAGAGTTAAACCTGGAAACACTGAGGCCCTCAACAACTGGAGATTGAGTTCTTAACCCCCATTTTTTCTTTTCATTTCTTACAGATAGAGTGGATAAACCAGAAATAGTGATTAGCAACATAACTAGGGTGGGAGAAACAATCAGCGTTCAGTGCACTGCTTACCATTCCTGCCCAGCCGCGCCTCCAACACTTAGTCTGGTTGGCCTTCCTGGGACAGGCAAGGCTACTGAAACCGAAGTGCAGGACGGCAAGTGGAAAACCACTTTGGTGCAGACTTGGGTGATTGAGGAAGACCACCAAACTGTGACTTGTCGCGTAAAGCATCCAGGAGGCCAGCAGGCTGAAGCAGGCCTTGCCATCTATCCAGAATGTAAGGAGTTTGATTTGATCCCAGCCAGCCTGAAAGCGAGTAACTGCATTTGATTGGATCCCAGCAAGCCTAAAACAGAGCTCCTGCATTTTATTGGATCCCAGCAAGCCTAAAACAGAGCAACTGCATTTTATTGGCTCCCAGACAGCCTTATTGATAAGTTTATTTGATTGGGTCCTTGCCAGCCTTAAATAGACTAAGTGCATTTCATTAGTTCTGAGTCAATTATTTTCATTGTAATAATGCATGAGCATCACTTTGCATGGTATCTTGCACATCTCCTCTTTAGGCCCAGCTGGGGAGATCAGTATTGGTCCCACACCAGAACAGTTCCTGGAGGGCGTGGTGGAAAACATCACCTGCTCTGTGTCCCACATCTGTTCAAAGAAACGGCCCATTCTCACCTGGAACTACAAGGACATGCACGCCTCCAGCACCACTGTGAGGACCAGCCCGACAGCATGGACAACTGTGTCCAGTGTCATGTTTATTGCATCTATGGATGACAACGACAAAGCTCTGACCTGCACTGCTGAATTTCCTGATGGGAAAAACGTAAAGAAATCTGTCAATTTACATGTGAAAAGTGAGTTTGGTATCCTATTTCCTCATTGTACTCAGAACACAAATAAATTGATATAAACCTGTTCATGCCTTTACCTCACAGAGTACGAGCCTCCAGAATCTGAGAAGCCTATTGATGAACCAGACAGAGAAAACATGAACAGTAAGTATATCTTTAACAGAGTCAATATGTGAAGGGGTGGCAGTGTAGTATAATGGTTAGGGAGCTGGGCTTGTAGCTCAGAGATTACAGTGTAGTATAATGGTTAGGGAGCTGGGCTTGTAGCTCAGAGGTTACAGTGTAGTGTAATGGTTAGGGAGCTGGGCTTGTAGCTTAGAGGTTACAGTGTAGTGTAATGGTTAGGGAGCTGGGCTTGTAGCTCAGAGGTTACAGTGTAGTGTAATGGTTAGGGAGCTGGGCTTGTAGCTCAGAGGTTACAGTGTAGTATAATGGTTAGGGAGCTGGGCTTGTAGCTCAGAGGTTACAGTGTAGTATAATGGTTAGGGAGCTG
>JAFBMS010001340.1:0-42894 GCA_019788955.1 Albula glossodonta | reverse complement strand
TGAGAGTAAACTGTATCTGTTTGTGTTTCTTTTGAAAGTCGTTACAATATAATAATCCTTGTGGAATATCCTTGTGTGGACATTGGGATTTCTATACATGGTGTCAAAGTCGTGACGGACTACTCGTTTCAATCGGAAAATGGCCAAGTTTAATCCACCGGAAAACTTCATATTTTGATCGTCCAAATGAATGGGCTGATTGGCGTCAACGGTTTCAACGGTACCGAATAGCAACAAGACTCTTCAGAGAAGATGGAGAAGTTCAGGTCAGTTCGTTGATATACGCTATGGGCTCTGAGGCTGAAAACATATTCAAGTCGTTCACTTTCGAGGAGATGGACGAAGAGGATGACTTTGATATCGTATTAGGAAAATACGACGAGTACTTCTTCCCCAAGCGGAATGTGATTCACGAGCGCGCTTGCTTTTACCAACGGTCGCAGCGGCCCGGTGAAAAGGCTGAAGTGTTTTATCAAGCACTGTATGAGATGTCTGAACACTGTGACTTTTGGGGTTTTTAAAGAGGAACACATCAGAGACCGTATCGTGGTGGGAATCCTTGACAGAACTGTCTCGTAGGCTACAGCTAGAGTCGAAGCTAACACTTGCCGACACTGTACAACTGTTCGCCAGTCTGAAGAGGTTGGCATTACAGGTGCACCAGCAGCAGGGCGAAGGCAGAGTAGCAGTGGAGGAAGTGCGGGGGAAAGCCGCGCGAAAGGTAAACAACAAAGATGGCAGCCCCCACGAAAAGAAACGGTCAGAAAACGACCCGAAATGCGGCCGATGTGGCAAAATGAGACACGCCAATCCCGAGATGTGCCCAGCAAAGAACTCGACATGTAACAACTGTGGGAAAAGGGGCCATTGGGAACGAAAATGCCGTAGCAAAGCAGTGAGGGAAGTTACGGAGGAGGCAGACGAGTCACCATACTTTCTGGGAGCAGTGACCAACGCGAAAACATCCGATGATTTGTGGACTGTGCAGTTTAAAATTGGGGCAACGGCAGTTCAATTCAAAATTGACACTGGGGCTGACACAAACGTCATGGGAGTGGAAACATTCAGCAGGCTAGTTCCCCAGAGAAAACTAGAGCCTTCCAACATCACACTGTACAGCCCTGGCGGTCAGCTGGACTGTCTGGGAAAATTCACCACCAACATCCAGTACAAAGGCAAGCCCTACTCGTTCCCAGTGTACGTCATCAGAGGCCAGACAGCAAACAACCTGCTCAGTAGAGACACAGCAACTGCAATGGGACTGGTGAAGCGCATCGAGGAAGTCCACAAGGCATTTGGTGAGCATGGGACTCTCAACACCGAGCCTGTCAAGATCCAGTTAAGGGAGAATGCTCAGCCATACGCCGTGCACGCTGCTCGCCGAGTTCCCTTACCCCTCATGGCGAAAGTTCAGGAGGAACTAAAGCCATGGAGGAGAATGACATCATCGAGCCGGTGACCGAGCCAACAGACTGGTGCGCGCCCATGGTGCCTGTTTCCGAGGAAGATGGCAAGTTGCGTATCTGTTGTGTGACTTGAAGAGGTTGAACGAAGCTGTGAGGAGAGAGAGATACATCCTTCCTACTGCAGAGGAGATAACATCAAAGCTCAGCGGTTAACAACATTCACATCGCTCGATGCAGCCTCCGGATTCTGGCAGATCCCTCTACACCCTAAAGCAGCAAGTTGACCACCTTCATCACACCCTTCCGGAGGTACGCTTTCAAAAGGCTCCCTTTGGCATCACCCATTGCTCCTGAAATCTTCCAGCGCAAGATGGCAGAGACTCTCAGAGACCTCGACGGCGTGGCGGTGGTTCATGGACGACGTCTGGTGTATGGGCAGACACCAGAACAGCACGACCAGCGCCTCAACAACGTGCTCCAGAGGATTGAGTCAGCCGTTCTGAAGCTCAACAAAGGAAAAGTGCAAGTTCAGGCAGAGCACACTTCATTTCCTGGGCCAGGTCATCGACGAGTCAGGGGTGAGACCAGACCCTGACAAGTAAAAGCCATCAGAGAGCTACCGCACCACACGACATCCAAGAGCTGAGAAGAGTGCTGGGAATGTTCAACTACCTGGGGAAATTCATACCAACCTCTCTACAATAGGCCAGCCACTGTACGCACTGCTCAAGTCCAAGTCAGCCTGGGTATGGGACCATGCCCAGCAGGAGGCATTTCTCAAGATCAAAGAGTGCCTCTCCACATCTCCAGTGCTGAAGTTCTACGACGTGAACAGACTAACTGCCGTCTCAGCTGATGCCAGCAGTTATGGCATTGGCGGTGTTCTGCTTCAGCTCCACGACAACGAGTGGAAAACAGTGGCGTACTGCTCTCGCCGACTGTCTGATGCAGAAACCAGTTATGCACAGATTGAGAAGGAGTGCTTGGCGAGTGTGTGGGCGTGTGAGAGATTTGAGAAATACCTGTATGGTCTGGAGGACTTTAAGCTTGTGACAGACCACAAACCCCTAGTTCCCCTCATGAACAAGAAAGATCTGGACAATGGACCAATACGCTGCCAAAGACTGCTCATGAGGCTCATGCGATTCAAACCAACAGCTGAATACGCACCAGGTAAGACACTGACTGTGGCTGACACACTGTCACGCAGTCCACTACCAGTGCCAGCAAGAGGAGAGTGACACTCACAACGAGGTGGCGTGTTACATAGCCACCATCGTGGAGAACATGCCGGCTACACCAACCAGGCTGGAGGCCATCAGAGTAGCCACGGCGGCCAACCCCGATCTGCAGCTGGTATTGCGGTACATCAGAGCAGGGTGGCCAGAGTACATTGGGAATGTACCAACAGCAGCACGTGAGTACTTTCCATTCAAAACTGAACTGTCTGAATTCAATGGCATTGTCACCAGGGGCAGCCGAATGGTGATTCCAGACACGCTGAGGGAGGACACACTGGACCACATTCACGATGGGCACCAGGGACTGACCAAATGCAGAGAGCGCGCCCAGGCGGCTGTATGGTGGCCCGGCATCTCAGGTGAAATCAAGCGGAGAGTCCAGTCATGCCAGGTATGCCGTGAGTTGAAACCTTCACAGCAGAAAGAGCCCCTGATCTCAACTCCACTACCCGACCGACCCTGGAAGAGAATCGCCATCGACCTCTGTGAGTACAAGAGACAAACTTACCTTATCATGTCAGATTACTTCTCGAGATTCCTAGAAATCCTACACTTAACAACAACAACTGCTTCACAAGTCATCACTAAGCTGAAGGCAGTTTTCGCCAGATTCGGAATTCCCGATGAGGTAGTGTCCGACAACGGACCCCAGTTTTCATGCCAACAGTTCAAAGACTTTGCCAGAGACTTTGACTTTGCACACACCACATCTAGCCCTCACAATCCCCAAGGCAATGGACATGCCGAGCGGGGAGTTCAGATTGCAAAGAGGATACTTTCCCAAAAAGATCCTCTGCTTGCCCTCATGTGTTACCGGTCCACACCTTGCACCACCACCGGTGTGAGCCCAGCAGAGCTGCTGATGGGCCGCAAAATCAAAACAACCCTGCCAACACTTGAGGTGAATCTTCAGCCACAATGGCCCGACCTTGTGGCAGTCAGAAACAAGGATGCGAGTGAGAAGCAAAAGCAAGCATTCTACTTCAACCGGCGACACGGCGCAAGACCCTTGCCATCACTGCAACCTGGTGATCCCGTCCTCGTGAAGCTGGACCACCAGAAATCATGGCAAACACCTGCTGTGATCACCGGAGAGAGCATCACGCCGCGCTCCTACGTCATCACAACACACCGCGGAGAGAGAGTGAGACGCAATCGGCGTCATCTTCAGCACGTCCCTGCAGCTGCAACAGCAGCAGCAGTCCCCTGCGTCATCCCCGAGTGCCAGCCAGGTGGTTCCAGCCATCCGCCTGATCCAGCACCAACCACTGACACCCCTTTGCCAACCAGCGGTGTCGTACTACCTGACAAGCCTGGCAGACCTTTCTATACACGGTCTGGCAGACTCAGCAAACCTGTTGAGAAACTAAACCTGTGAAGGAACAAAAAAAAAAAAAAAAAAACATGTTCATTGTGAATTTCATGTTGATATTACCTTGTTTACTAACCTTTTCTTTCAGACATTGGGAATGGACTGTGGGGTGGAGATAATGGGAAAGAAACATTTAAATCTGATAATCTTAAAAAAAAAAAAAAAAAAAAGCACTATTCTTTGATTGCACTTCTTGAATTTACTATATTTAGAATGTTTAGTAATACCGTGTTGTGCCTTTGTTTACATGAGAATATCTATACTTAAAAGGGGGAGATGTGATACACTATATTGTTTACGTATAAGGGAATATTAAATCTTAAAAGGGGAGATGTCATAATATGATTATATAGTGAATAGAAATGGTGTTCTGTACCTTTAAGAGATTACAGCCACTGCGCGTGTACAGCCAGTGCGCATGTCAATATGTCAGTTAGAAAGTAAACTACGTGAGAGTAAACTGTATCTGTTTGTGTTTCTTTTGAAAGTCGTTACAATATAATAATCCTTGTGGAATATCCTTGTGTGGACATTTGGGATTATATACATCTGCTAACCACTAACCACCTCATCCCGCGCCTCTGCTAACCACTAACCACCTCATCCTGTGCCTCTGCTAACCGCTAACCACCTCATCCTGTGCCTATGCTAACCGCTAACCACCTCATCCTGTGCCTATGCTAACCCCTAACCACCTCATCCCGCACCTCTGCTAACCCCTAACCACCTCATCCCATACATCTGCTAACCGCTAACCACCTCATCCTGCACCTCTTTTAACCCCTAACCACCTCATCCTGTGCCTCTGCTAACCCCTAACCACCTCATCCCGCGCCTCTGCTAACCCCTAACCACCTCATCCCACGCCTATGCTAACCCCTAACCACCTCATCCCGCACCTCTGCTAACCCCTAACCACCTCATCCCATACATCTGCTAACCGCTAACCACCTCATCCTGTGCCTCTTTTAATCACTAACCACCTCATCCTGCACCTCTGCTAACCCCTAACCACCTCATCCCGCGCCTCTGCTAACCACTAACCACCTCATCCTGTGCCTCTGCTAACCCCTAACCATCTCATCCTATACATCTGCTAACCCCTAACCACCTCATCCCGCGCCTCTGCTAACCGCTAACTACCTCATCCCGCGCCTCTGCTAACCCCTAACCACCTCATCTCATACATCTGCTAACCGCTAACCACCTCATCCTGCACCTCTGTTAACCCCTAACCACCTCATCCTGCACCTCTTTTAACCACTAACCACCTCATCCTGTGCCTCTGCTAACCCCTAACCACCTCATCCCGCGCCTCTGCTAACCCCTAACCACCTCATCCTGTGCCTCTGCTAACCGCTAACCACCTCATCCTGCACCTCTGCTAACCTCTAACCACCTCATCCTGCACCTCTGCTAACCGCTAACCACCTCATCCTGTGCCTCTGCTAACCGCTAACCACCTCATCCTGCACCTCTGCTAACTGCTAACCACCTCATCCTGCACCTCTGCTAACTGCTAACCACCTCATCCTGCACCTCTGCTAACCCCTAACCACCTCATCCTGTGCCTCTGCTAACCGCTAACCACCTCATCCTGCACCTCTGCTAACCTCTAACCACCTCATCCTGCACCTCTGCTAACCGCTAACCATCTCATCCCACACCTCTGCTAACCACTAACCACCTCAGCCCGTGCCTCTGCTAACCCGCCCTCAGCCCGCATCGCCACACACACACACACATTCTATTACACACACACACACACACACATATAAAACCCCCCCAGCCCCAGCAGAAGCTGTTGTCCTCTCCACCCCCCCACCCCTCAGCTCCCTCCTCCTCCGGAGACCATGACTAATTACACTGATCCCCATAAAACATGCTAAAATAATTATTTTATGAGCCATCAGACAAGACGTAACCAATCAGGATTAAGGTCTCTGTCTCCCCCTTCAGAGTGTGAAGGAGTGTGTGATGAACCAGGAAACAGCGATCCATCAGCTCCAACCCAACACCCAGCGCAGCCCAGCCAAAACCCTCATGTAACACCCATACATACTGCAACCCAGCACCCAGCCCAGCCAAAACCCTTATATAACACCCATACATACAGTAACCCAACGTCCAGCCCAGCCAAAACCCTTATATAACACCCATACATACTGCAACCCAGCACTCAGCCCAGCCAAAACCCTTATATAACACCCATACATACTGCAACCCAACACCCAGCCAAAACCCTTATATAACACCCATACATACTACAACCCAACACCCAGCCCAGCAAAAACCCTTATATAACACCCATACATACTGCAACCCAATGCCCAGCCCAGCCAAAACTCTTATATAACACCCATACATACTGCAACCCAGCACTCAGCCCAGCCAAAACCCTTATATAACACCCATACATACAGCAACCCAGCACCCAGCCCAGCCAAAACCCTTATATAACACCCATACATACTGCAACCCAACACCCAGCCCAGCCAAAACCCTTATATAACACCCATACATACTGCAACCCAGCACCCAGCCCAGCCAAAACCCCTATATAACACCCATACATACAGCAACCCAGCACCCAGCCCAGCCAAAACCCTCATATAACACCCATACATACTGCAACCCAGCACTCAGCCCAGCCAAAACCCTTATATAACACCCATACATACTACAACCCAACACCCAGCCCAGCAAAAACCCTTGTATAACACCCATACATACTGCAACCCAACGCCCAGCCCAGCCAAAACTCTTATATAACACCCATACATACTGCAACCCAGCACTCAGCCCAGCCAAAACCCTTATATAACACCCATACATACAGCAACCCAGCACCCAGCCCAGCCAAAACCCTTATATAACACCCATACATACTGCAACCCAACACCCAGCCCAGCCAAAACCCTTATATAACACCCATACATACTGCAACCCAGCACCCAGCCCAGCCAAAACCCTTATATAACACCCATACATACAGCAACCCAGCACCCAGCCCAGCCAAAACCCTCATGTAACACCCATACATACTGCAACCCAGCACTCAGCCCAGCCAAAACCCTTATATAACACCCATACATACTGCAACCCAACCCAACGCCCAGCCAAAACCCTCATGTAACACCCATACATACTGCAACCCAGCACTCAGCCCAGCCAAAACCCTTATATAACACCCATTAATACTGCTACCCAACACCCAGCCCAGCCAAAACCCTTATATAACACCCATACATACTGCAACCCAGCACTCAGCCCAGCCAAAACCCTTATATAACACCCATACATACTGCAACCCAACACCCAGCCCAGCCAAAACCCTTATATAACACCCATACATACTGCAACCCAGCCCAACGCCCAGCCAAAACCCTTATATAACACCCATACATACAGCAACCCAGCACTCAGCCCAGCCAAAACCCTTATATAACACCCATACATACAGCAACCCAACCCAACGCCCAGCCAAAACCCTTATATAACACCCATACATACTGCAACCCAGCACCCAGCCCAGCCAAAACCCTTATATAACACCCATACATACTGCAACTCAACTCAACGCCCAGCCAAAACCCTTATATAACACCCATACATACTGCAACCCAACCCAACGCCCAGCCAAAACCCTTATATAACACCCATACATACTGTAACCCAACCCAACGCCCAGCCAAAACCCTTATATAACACCCATACATACTGCAACCCAACCCAACGCCCAGCCAAAACCCTTACATAACACCCATACATACTGCAACCCAACCCAACGCCCAGCCAAAACCCTTATATAACACCCATACATACTGCAACCCAACACCCAGCCCAGCCAAAACCCTTATATAACACACATACATACTGCAACCCAACCCAACGCCCAGCCAAAACCCTTATATAACACCCATACATACTGCAACCCAACCCAACGCCCAGCTGGGCCAAAACCCTTATATAACACCCATACATACTGCAACCCAACGCCCAGCCATGAAAAACTCTGTAACCCTTATATAATACCCGTTCATTCTAATAGGTCAGTCACAACCCCACTGCATTTGCTATGACAGATTCAATACACCGGTGTAATTCTGCAAACAGTTGTGTTGCTGTCCAACAGCAGTTTTCCTCTCTCAGAGTGTCAACACCACTCTGGTGCACAGATTATATATTTACACAGCTGGCTGTTTACGGAAGACAGTCAAGGGTGACAGGATGTTTGTTGCTGAAGTGTGCTGGCTGGTGAGATTCTCCCATCACCACCATCACTACCATCACCACCATCATCACCACCATCACCATCACATTATTATTAGTGTTGTTGTCAACATAATAAATAACAATTCAGCTGAATAAACTTTCATTCAGTATACATTCATTTTGAAGGAGTTCATTGAGCATTGTAAATAAACTCCCCAACTATACTACACTGTAACCTCTGAGCTACAAGCCCAGCTCCCTAACCATTACACTGCACTGTAACCGCTGAGCTACAAGCCCAGCTCCCTAACCATTATACTACACTGTAACCTCTGAGCTACAAGCCCAGCTCCCTAACCATTATACTATACTGTAACCTCTGAGCTACAAGCCCAGCTCCCTAACCATTATACTACACTGTAACCTCTGAGCTACAAGCCCAGCTCCCTAACCATTACACTGCACTGTAACCTCTGAGCTATAAGCCCATCTCCCTAACCATTACACTTCACTGTAACCTCTGAGCTACAAGCCCAGCTCCCTAACCATTACACTGCACTGTAACCTCTGAGCTATAAGCCCAGCTCCCTAACCATTACACTTCACTGTAACCTCTGAGCTACAAGCCCAGCTCCCTAACCATTATACTAAACTGTAAACTCTGAGCTACAAGCCCAGCTCCCTAACCATTACACTACACTGTAACCTCTGAGCTACAAGCCCAGCTCCCTAATCATTACACTACACTGTAACCTCTGAGCTACAAGCCCAGCTCCCTAACCATTATACTACACTGTAACCTCTGAGCTACGAGCCCAGCTCCCTAACCATTACACTACACTGTAACCTCTGAGCTACGAGCCCAGCTCCCTAACCATTACACTACACTGTAACCTCTGAGCTACGAGCCCAGCTCCCTAACCATTACACTACACTGTAACCTCTGAGCTACAAGCCCAGCTCCCTAACCATTATACTACACTGTAACCTCTGAGCTACAAGCCCAGCTCCCTAACCATTATACTACACTGTAACCTCTGAGCTACGAGCCCAGCTCCCTAACCATTACACTACACTGTAACCTCTGAGCTACAAGCCCAGCTCCCTAACCATTACACTACACTGTAACCTCTGAGCTACAAGCCCAGCTCCCTAACATTACACTACACTGTAACCTCTGAGCTACAAGCCCAGCTCCCTAACCATTATACTACACTGTAACCTCTGAGCTACAAGCCCAGCTCCCTAACCATTACACTACACTGTAACCTCTGAGCTACAAGCCCAGCTCCCTAACCATTACACTACACTGTAACCTCTGAGCTACAAGCCCAGCTCCCTAACCATAGTTTTGCTGTGTTCCTGAATCAGGCTCTTAAAGGGCCGATCTCGCCCTGGGACGCCCTCTCTGCCTGGGCTCAGCACAATGGGAAGCTAACTGCAGCTGACACCCTACTGAGTGGGGGGACACATCACAGGGTCTTACATAACCTGCGTGACTGCTGGCCCCAGATCAGAGCGGAGGGGGACAGGGGGGTCAGGCAGGGGAGCAGAGAGGCGTTTGGGGAAGGAGGGGGCTCTGTCACATGGGTCTGTCCTGCCCTGCCACAGGCTGTCTTTAGAGGGCGCTGTGTGACTGAAGAGTGACTCAGTTCCCTGAGGAGCAGTCTGGGAGGTGTGGCGCAGTTTAGCAGGATGTTACTGTCCCCTGGAGAGTGATGTTTCAGCCAGAGGCTATAAGCGGGGGGGGGGGGGGGCATAATTGCAGGGACACATTCTTTCCACAAGGGGGCAACATCACCTTTTCCCCCCAAATACCACAATAAACTGCATGTTCTGATCAGAAACTCTCTTCAAGGATGTTTACCGTCATACTTCCACACAGGGAAATTAATACTCTCCATTATTTTAGGCTGGATATCTGGAGCCTCTTCATAATAACTGATGCCAAGGATAGGAACAACACTATTAAAGACAAATTATTTTTGATATGATGGTCAAGCACAGCAGGGGTGGTCAGCGCTGAACTGAGTGTTACACAGTTCCATCACGCAGTGAACTTCCCTCAGCACCTTTCCTGGGTGGAGGCAGAATACAGCAGACGCTTCAGGTCAGACACAACTGCTCTCCACAGAGCAGCTCTGCTCAGTGCGGCTGTCACTGTGTGAAATAACCACTCCCAAAAGAGTCCCGGGTCATTTCAGCCGTGTCTGAGTCTCTAAGTGAGGTGGGCAACTGGTCACCTGAGTCACTAAGGCTGATTTCAGCACTAAAGCAGAGCTAAGAGACCGGGAACCAATCAGATTCTCTGAAATCAGCAGGCACTTCCACTTGGCTCTGTGTTTTGTTAGACTACACCGCCCTCTGGTGGTGGTTTTTCAGCTCTGCAGCTGGGGGTTTATCTCTGATCAGTCTTTGGGCTCTCTCTCTCTCTCTCTGTCTGTCTGGCACCTCATGGTTAACCTTCACTCACACAGTTCCAGAGTCCGCATCAGGAGGAGCTGAACCTGCTTCTTTAATGTGACTGCAGTCTCTCCTCTTCCGTTTGGTCTTCACCTCATGCTGAGGAGGCAGAGTGGCAGCAGGTGAGTTAAAACTGTGACTCCGCCTCCATCAAAATTCACATGCTAATGCTACACCAAGTGAAACACGGGAAGCACAGAATTGCTTTAATATTTGATGAACAGCTTCAAATGTCCTCTGAGTGGTAATGAGCTCTTAATTGCTCTTAATTACAAACTTAAAGTCCAGCAAGGGATGACTCATCCTCTTAACTCATCCCTAAACAGCTCCTATAGCCCTCAACCCCTACAGCCCTCACCATCTACAGCCCTCAGTTCCTACAGCCCTCACCATCTACAGCCCTCAACCTCTACAGCCCTCAGCTCCTACAGCCCTCAGCTCCTACAGCCCTCAGCTCCTACAGCCCTCAACCCCTACAGCCCTCAGCCCCTACAGCCCTCACCACCTACAGCCCTCAGCTCCTACAGCCCTCACCATCTACAGCCCTCAGCTCCTACAGCCCTCAACCCCTACAGCCCTCAGCTCCTACAGCCCTCACCATCTACAGCCCTCACCATCTACAGCCCTCACCATCTACAGCCCTCAACCTCTACAGCCCTCAACCCCTACAGCCCTCACCATCTACAGCCCTCACCATCTACAGCCCTCAACCTCTACAGCCCTCAACCCCTACAGCCCTCAGCTCCTACAGCCCTCAGCTCCTACAGCCCTCAGCTCCTACAGCCCTCACCATCTACAGCCCTCACCATCTACAGCCCTCACCATCTACAGCCCTCAACCCCTACAGCCCTCAGCTCCTACAGCCCTCAGCTCCTACAGCCCTCACCCCCTACAGCCCTCAGCCCCTACAGCCCTCACCCTCTACAGCCCTCACCCCCTACAGCCCTCACCATCTACAGCCCTCACCATCTACAGCCCTCAACCTCTACAGCCCTCAACCCCTACAGCCCTCAGCTCCTACAGCCCTCAACCCCTACAGCCCTCAGCTCCTACAGCCCTCAACCCCTACAGCCCTCAACTCCTACAGCCCTCAACTCCTACAGCCCTCAGCTCCTACAGCCCTCACCCCCTACAGCCCTCAACCTCTACAGCCCTCAGCTCCTACAGCCCTCAGCTCCTACAGCCCTCAGCTCCTACAGCCCTCAACCCCTACAGCCCTCAGCTCCTACAGCCCTCACCATCTACAGCCCTCAACCTCTACAGCCCTCACCATCTACAGCCCTCAACCTCTACAGCCCTCACCATCTACAGCCCTCAACCTCTACAGCCCTCACCCCCTACAGCCCTCAACCCCTACAGCCCTCAACCCCTACAGCCCTCAGCTCCTACAGCCCTCAACCCCTACAGCCCTCAGCTCCTACAGCCCTCAACCCCTACAGCCCTCAACCCCTACAGCCCTCAACCCCTACAGCCCTCAACCTCTACAGCCCTCAACCTCTACAGCCCTCACCATCTACAGCCCTCAGCTCCTACAGCCCTCAGCTCCTACAGCCCTCAGCTCCTACAGCCCTCACCCTCTACAGCCCTCAGCTCCTACAGCCCTCAACCCCTACAGCCCTCAGCTCCTACAGCCCTCAACCCCTACAGCCCTCAGCTCCTACAGCCCTCAGCACCTACAGCCCTCACCATCTACAGCCCTCAACCTCTACAGCCCTCAGCACCTACAGCCCTCACCATCTACAGCCCTCAGCTCCTACAGCCCTCAACCCCTACAGCCCTCAGCTCCTACAGCCCTCAACCCCTACAGCCCTCAACCTCTACAGCCCTCACCATCTACAGCCCTCAGCTCCTACAGCCCTCAACCCCTACAGCCCTCAGCTCCTACAGCCCTCACCATCTACAGCCCTCACCACCTACAGCCCTCAGCTCCTACAGCCCTCACCACCTACAGCCCTCACCCCCTACAGCCCTCACCATCTACAGCCCTCAGCTCCTACAGCCCTCAGCTCCTACAGCCCTCACCATCTACAGCCCTCACCTCCTACAGCCCTCAGCTCCTACAGCCCTCAGCCCCTACAGCCCTCAGCTCCTACAGCCCTCACCATCTACAGCCCTCAGCATCTACAGCCCTCAGCCCCTACAGCCCTCAGCTCTACAGCCCTCAACCTCTACAGCCCTCAGCACCTACAGCCCTCAGCTCCTACAGCCCTCAGCACCTACAGCCCTCAGCTCCTACAGCCCTCACCATCTACAGCCCTCAGCTCCTACAGCCCTCACCATCTACAGCCCTCACCTCCTACAGCCCTCAGCTCCTACAGCCCTCAGCTCCTACAGCCCTCACCACCTACAGCCCTCACCATCTACAGCCCTCAGCTCCTACAGCCCTCAGCTCCTACAGCCCTCACCTCTACAGCCCTCAACCACCTACAGCCCTCAGCTCCTACAGCCCTCAGCACCTACAGCCCTCAGCTCCTACAGCCCTCACCATCTACAGCCCTCAGCTCCTACAGCCCTCACCATCTACAGCCCTCAGCTCCTACAGCCCTCACCATCTACAGCCCTCAGCTCCTACAGCCCTCACCATCTACAGCCCTCACCATCTACAGCCCTCAGCTCCTACAGCCCTCACCATCTACAGCCCTCAGCTCCTACAGCCCTCACCATCTACAGCCCTCAGCTCCTACAGCCCTCAGCTCCTACAGCCCTCAACCCCTACAGCCCTCACCATCTACAGCCCTCAACCCCTACAGCCCTCACCATCTACAGCCCTCAGCACCTACAGCCCTCACCATCTACAGCCCTCAACCCCTACAGCCCTCAGCTCCTACAGCCCTCAGCTCCTACAGCCCTCAGCTCCTACAGCCCTCAGCTCCTACAGCCCTCAGCTCCTACAGCCCTCAACCCCTACAGCCCTCAGCTCCTACAGCCCTCACCATCTACAGCCCTCAGCTCCTACAGCCCTCAGCTCCTACAGCCCTCAGCACCTACAGCCCTCAGCTCCTACAGCCCTCAGCACCTACAGCCCTCAGCACCTACAGAATTCAGGTTCTATTTGAATTTTCCAAATTCAGCACTCCAGCGCAAGATTGCTTCGAATCACTCTGTTGATAAAGTTTGTTCTTCTTCAAAGATGGCATTTTTGGCACTCAATACAAAAGCAACTTTAGCAGTCAGCCCACACGATGTTGCTAGGCAATCATCTAAGCCACCCAAGCAGATATTGATTTTAAATACCCTGCTGCTGTAGCCATCAGTGTGCCGTTTAAGAATATGGAGCGCCACGTCAGTCACTGGCTTTGTTACAGCCAGTGCCAGCTAGAGCTGCCAACACCAGGATACATTTGAGTTCAGTCTTCTTAAAAGATTCATCAACTGCAATAGACTTGAATATTGGTTGCTAAATTTTCATAAATATTGATTTCTATGAAGATGAAAAATACACCAAACCACTTATTGCATGCTATATTTGTAGCAGAATGAGAGACTCCTCTCCAAGACAAAATAATAATACAAGGTAATACAATTCATTGCATGCATCAACACACTTTAATGTGCATTATTTGCAAAACCATCTTGTGTGGGTGGTGATAAAACCATGATATATTTTGTTCATTACAATTTAGATACATTCATATACTTTCTGATATTATTCTTCAATATTCACTGGAAAAGAGTGATACCACTGTCAGATTACCATTTGTGCAATTAACAATTAAGAGGGGTTATTTCCTTCTCTTACCCACCCACAAACACACACACACACACACACATACACTCTCTTACATACAGATACACTTTTCTCTCCCTTCCTCTTCCTCTTATTTCTCCAGCCAAGTCATTAAAGATGTCCTGACCATGTCCCAACGTTCTCCTCGAACTGAGTGCCTTGTTTACATGCAGTTTGTGTGTGGGTGAACTGTAAATTGTGCAAACCCTAACCCTAACCCCTAACCCTAACACCTAACCCAAACCCCTAACCCTAACCCCCCTAACACCTAACCTTAACCCTAACCCTGACCCTAACCCTGACCCTAACCCAAACCCCTAACCCTAACTCCCCTAACACCTAACCTTAACCCTAACCCTGACCCTAACACCTAACCTTAACCCTGACCCTAACCCTAACCCCTAACACTGACCCAAACCCTAACCCCTAAACCTTAATCCTAACCCTAACCCTTCTCAGTCAGAGAACAGAGGAGTTGCGGCATGGAAAAAGCCTCTTTTGAGGGTAAGTTGTGACCTCACCTGAGAATGCAGAGTTCAGAATTCAACAGCAATTATTACAATACGCAGCACTGCTAAAACCCTGTAAATCAGCTCTTAAAGGAATGAAAACAAAATGGCTACTGAAGGTAGAGGGCTTTCTTTGGTGGCAGGGATCCCAATTTAGCTATCAACATAGTCTTTTGAAGGGTAGCCATATTTATAATCTATACCCCTCTAAGTGTCATGAGCGAGGCCTACTCTCTTACCAGAGAAAACAGATAGCCTTTATCTGAGATCTGAAGAGTGAGACTGACACCTACATGTACAGATTAATATGGATATAAATGCATTGACCATGTAGATAATGACTAGCAATAGTGTCATCACTTTCGCATTGCGATGAGACTCCCGCTCACACACAGAAAGGTTTAGTACAGACCTGCATGCATTGCTTGTGTGTAATTCCAGGACACAGAAAGCCTGAGAAAGTCACACTGCTCAGATCTGACAGGTGAGGCTATCTGGGCATGGGGAACCCCAGTGACATCGTAGTGACCTTTGACCCTGAGTCTCCAGATGTGGTACCTGCTTCGCAGGTCTGCTACTCTTCTACTACACAGAGGACACATGGCAGGGAAATATATTCACTCTTTTGCCAAAATAACGCACGTTGAGGAGGTGAGTTGAGGCTGCAGTAACGCTTGTGGATGGCATGCTTTCAGTGACGATTCAGTTTCTTTAAACCTGAAGGGGTAAATGGAGCTGGAGGTGCTCTCTCAGTCAGCCTACATCATGTGCTCCGGTCAGGTGACGGTCAGGTGACTGTGTTCCTCCTCTGGTCCGTTTGGGCTCCAGCCCTGCACCAGGCTGCTCCTCTCTGTGTGACAGCCAGGCCTCACAGCAGGTCATCCCATAATCCCTCACTCCGACACCAAGCGGAGGACTTAATTACTGCGGCTGTCTGCATTCCTTACTTTCTGTGACAGGACTCTTACGGTTATTCACAGGTACAGAACCGGACTGCCTTCCCTTCTCCTGACTCAAATCTTAATGAAATTATTCAACGAATCACCAGAAAACGCTGAGCTGCGTGACTGAGGGTCTGATTTAAAGCTGCGGCTCGACAGGAACCGTGCAGAAGATCAGACTCCAGCCTCTGCTGTTCAGCTCTTTCGGCTCAGTGCTGTTTGTGCACAGGATCTGTGGTTTGTTTGTTTGTTTGTTTGCCTAGCATAGTTACCTTGCATTGGTGTGTAAATGATTCCAATTACAATACACAGCAATCCCCCACCAACTGTGGGGGTTATGTTCCTAAAAGCACCACACCTGGTGAACATGCAGTTGGTAAGGTTAATTTTACATGGGAAAGATGGAGGCAGGGCCTAAGCTAATGCCGCCCTTTCCCCACTGCTGGCGAATATCTTAACCAGATAAAAAAGATGACTGCTGCAAGGCCAAGCTGTTGAGAAAGTCAGGCAATAAGGAAATGTTTCCATGTGCTAGAATGACACAGGATACGTACACACTGTTGCTTTTATTGCAGTATTTAACATTTTTTTACAAAACTGCAGTCACTCTGCACCAGAGGGCCCTTCTGCAGACTGCACCCTGAAAAGCCAGCCTCTTTCGACTGCCACCAGCACGCCTAACACAAACACCTCTTAGACACACACACCAGCAGATAATGGGGCCCCCAGTGCAACACACATGCCCTTAGCATAAATCCACACACCAGCAGATAATGGGGCCCCCAGTGCAACACACATGCCCTTAGCATAAATCCACACACCAGCAGATAATGGGGCCCCCAGTGCAACACACATGCCCTTAGCATAAATCCACACACCAGCAGATAATGGGGCCCCCAGTGCAACACACATGCCCTTAGCATAAATCCACACACCAGCAGATAATGGGGCCCCCAGTGCAACACACATGCCCTTAGCATAAATCCACACACCAGCAGATAATGGGGCCCCCAGTGCAACACACATGCCCTTAGCATAAATCCACACACCAGCAGATAATGGGGCCCCCAGTGCAACACACATGCCCTTAGCATAAATCCACACACCAGCAGATAATGGGGCCCCCAGTGCAACACACATGCCCTTAGCATAAATCCACACACCAGCAGATAATGGGGCCCCCAGTGCAACACACATGCCCTTAGCATAAATCCACACACCAGCAGATAATGGGGCCCCCAGTGCAACACACATGCCCTTAGCATAAATCCACACATCAGCAGATAATGGGGCCCCCAGTGCAACACACATGCCCTTAGCATAAATCCACACACCAGCAGATAATGGGGCCCCCAGTGCAACACACATGCCCTTAGCATAAATCCACACATCAGCAGATAATGGGGCCCCCAGTGCAACACACATGCCCTTAGCATAAATCCATCACACACCAGCAGATAATGGGGCCCCCAGTGCAACACACATGCCCTTAGCATAAATCCATTTGATATACTGCCATAAAGCCTTCTTAAAGTATGTATAACACTCTTATTACCATGTCATAACATCCTTCTACAGCCATCTTAGATAGATGCACAGCTTTTCAAAGGAAGACAAACAAGGAGATGCAAAATGCACTCTTCAAGAGATGAAACACACAGAACATGGCATAGTGTCACACCCTCTGACTCCACACAGAACATGGCATAGTGTCACACCCTCTGACTCCACACAGAACATGGTATAGTGTCACACCCTCTGACTCCACACAGAACATGGCATAGTGTCACACCCTCTGACTCCACACAGAACATGGCATAGTGTCACACCCTCTGACTCCACACAGAACATGGCATAGTGTCACACCCTCTGACTCCACACAGAACATGGCATAGTGTCACACCCTCTGACTCCACACAGAACATGGCATAGTGTCACACCCCCTGACTCCACACAGAACACAGCATAGTGTCACACCCCCTGACTCCACACAGAACACAGCATAGTGTCACACCCTCTGACTCCACACAGAACATGGTATAGTGTCACACCCTCTGACTCCACACAGAACATGGCATAGTGTCACACCCTCTGACTCCACACAGAACACGGCATAGTGTCACACCCTCTGACTCCACACAGAACACAGCATAGTGTCACACCCTCTGACTCCACACAGAACATGGCATAGTGTCACACCCTCTGACTCCACACATCCTGTTCCCAAAGCACATGGGTTATTAAGATGCAATGACATGGTAATAAAGACTTATTCACAGCGGCTTACAAAGACTGTTCACAGAAACCTGTGGAAGTGTCCAAACATCACATTTTCAGCAAATCACCATTTTATTCCAGAGCAGTTAAAATCAGATTCATCACCGAAGCTGATCTGTACATTTTAAATGCCTAAAATAAATAGTGGTATTTATATTTTTCCAGTTAACTGGCCCAAGAGGGTAATACAGTAACCACAGTGTTCCTTTATCTTGGCAATGGCGCTGAACTTCAGCACATGTCTCGGGGTTATGGGGACAGCCGTGGGTTTGGAGATTCCTGGCTCCTGTAGATCCATACTGATCAAACCGAGCATGGCTCACTATGTGTGCTTCTGTCCAGAGTTTGAGTCACAGTTTGGAGGGATAATATTTATGCGTGTGTAGGTTGCAGGTTGGATGAAATTTCGATTTCGGTGGGACATTCTGTTCCTTTTTTTTTCATTGTATGCCTGTTTTTAACTCACCCACACACAAAACAGTATCCCAGGTTTGAAACCAAAGCTGGACACAGGACAGAAAAACAAGCCTGGACGGGGCAGAATATGTTTATTTTCTCCCACTCTGATTTCCACAGGTTCTTAAGGGGGAAAACAGCAGGCTTCCCATTGGACAAATCATGTCCAATCAGATTACAGGAGCAGTTGAGACAAAGCTGACAGAGTGTGAGGATGGAGGGGCGGAGTTTGGGATGATGTACTCACAGGTGCTGTACTTAGAGCACAAGCAGGAGGCCCCCCCACGGTTATACGAGCACACAACGAGAGCCTCCCCAGCAATACTCATATTCTATCTGCAAATTTTACATTGATTAGAGACACTGTTTAAATACAAACAGTCCCTACACTGCGGAGGGTTCCTGAGGCAGCCGCTAGAGACAAACCCAGCCTTGAGGAGAGGGTGGAAGGCGTTATGCGTACAGAGTGGCACTGATGACATCAGCCAGCCCGGAAATGATGTCACACAGGTAAGCATTAGTAAAGGGGTTTCTGAACATCATTGCTGTCCAGCATGGATGGTCATGCTGATGGTCCGCGGTGGGAGACGAGGCTAGCGGGGTTCTAGCGGTACTTTAGCAGAACATGCAGTGGCGGACGGGGCTATATTTTTGTAGCACATGCTGTGTATAAGCTGTACATGCTGTGGGGGATGGGGCTAGCGAGGTTTTAGCGGTACACATTGTGGGGACAGAGCTCGCGGGGTTTTAGCGGTAAACACTGCGGAGGACGGGGCTACCGGGGTTTTAGCGGTACACTCTGCGGAGGAAGGGGCTAATGGGGTTTTAGCGGTACACATTGTGGGGACAGAGCTCGCGGGGTTTTAGCGGTAAACACTGCGGAGGACGGGGCTACCGGGGTTTTAGCGGTACACTCTGTGGGGGACGGGGCTAATGGGGTTTTAGCGGTACACACTGTGGGGGACGGGGCTAGCGAGGTTTTAGCGGTACACATTGTGGGGACGGAGCTCGCGGGGTTTTAGCGGTAAACACTGCGGAGGACGGGGCTAATGGGGTTTTAGTGGTACTCACTGTGGGGGACGGGGCTAGCAGGGTTTTAGCAGTACACACTGTGGGGGACAGGGCTAATGGGGTTTTAGCGGTACACACCGTGGGGGACGGGGCTAGCGGAGTAGTTGAGCTGGTGGTTGGAGATGAAGGTGTGTTGGGGGCTCTTGCGGCTGCAGGTGTCCCGAGCATACAGCCCCACACAGGGGTCACATGACAGCTTTGAGCAGCCCACACAAGTGCGCGATGCACCTGGCCGATTACAGAACCCGCACCGCGACCCTCCCCCGCCCGTACTGTTGCCCACAGCAACCAGCGGCTTGCCTGGGTAGGGCTTGGGCACAGTCAGCGGTTTCTCTGGCAGTGGGGAGTGGGCGTGACCATGGGAGTGGCCGTGGCCACCGGAGTAGACAGACAACTTCTCCTTGGCCGGCAGGTAGCCGTCGATGGGGCGTGGGGAGGGGGCGGAGCCGGGGCTTTTGGGGCGGTCTTGGCGGGCAGCGCTGCAGCAGGGGACGGGGTCCTGGGCGTGGCAGGAGGGGCACAGACCTCGCCGGCATCGCTGGCAGGGTGCCAGGCCGGTCCCTGGACAGCTCCGCCCACACCCCTGGCACTTAGACCCCCCCGCCTGGGCCCGGAGCGCCCAGCCGTCCCTGGGGCCACGACTGGGGGGGCGAGGCGGGGGTGGGGGTTGGCGGTAAACGCCACACTCAGTGTAGAGATCCACATCGTCCAGCGAGGACAGGTAGGAGTAAGAGTCAGCTGAGGGGGGGGGGGGGGCTGGGGGGGGGGCTAGGGGCAGGGTCCTCCTCCTGGGCGTCGCTGTAGAGGGGCTCTTTCCTCAGGCTCAGCGAGGCGCGGAGGATCGGCCGTGATGGGGGGGGCTGCCAGCTTCCCTCGCCATCCGTGACATCCACGGAGCGTGAAGGCCGCGTTACCGCCACGGTCGCCGGCCGCTTCAGAGCTCCGCCACGGTCACGTTCCCGCAGCGACAGGCGAGACACCTCCCCTACCAAGGCTCCATTCCGAACCCCCACCCCCACCCGCCGCGCCTCCACCGCCTCCACCTCAGAGGCCCCGCCCCCTCCTGCCGAAGCCGCCACCGCTGCAAGTAGCTGGCATTCCACCCGTGCCAGGAAGAGCTCAAAACACAGCTGCCGCAGGTGCGCCGGCCCCCCCTGGTGGTCACGGGCCTGGAACTGCAGCTCCTGCTCTCTGGAGTAGCCCATGAGACGCAGGAGAGAGCGTAGGTCAGCCTCACACAGCGCCCCCTGCAGGTAGTACACATACGGGCCGGTGAACGTCTGCAGAGACGGGGGGAGAGAGAGGGATGGATAAAGAGAGAGGAGAGAGAAAAGAAGGGAGAGACAGAGAAAGAGAGAGAGTGAAAGAGAGAGGGATGGAGAAAGAGAGAAGAGAGAAAAGAAGGGAGAGACAGAGAAAGAGTGAAACAGAGAGGGATGGTGGAGGGTGAGGGAAGGGAAGGAAGGAGAGAGGGGTGAGATAAGATAGAAAGAGAGAGGGGGAGAGTAAGATGGGGGAAGAAAAAGGAAAGAGAATGAAAGAGGGAGAGATAAAGAGGAAGAGTTAAAATGACACATGAGCTCAGACACTGTTCAGCACAGGGCTTCATTCCCATCTGCATCCATTCACAAAGGTCCCTCAGCTCAGGAAATGGAAGCACTGGAGCAGAAAGGCATTCTGGGAGTTTCTGTGCACACTCCAGTTAGATAAGTCAACTGCTTGTGTTCTGTGCAGTGTTTGCACAGGTAGAATATGTCATGTGTCCATCATGAACAGGTAAGCTGCTCTGAACAAATGCTGATTGGTTTAACTTCAATTAATCTCATCATAGACGGCTTTGCTGGATCAGAGAGATGACATATCCTGCTCCTCAGTCCAAAAGACCAACTCCAGAAACAAACAGTGGAGTTCAACAACACAGGAAACAATAATACACTCCAGGGAAAAGAGGGCTTCATTTAACCCACAATTCCTATTTTTTACATAAACTGCAAACATATTAACTCTCAACTGCAAATTTATTAACTCTCACTGAAAAACTCTCAATTAAACTGCAAGCATATTCTATGTATGTCCAAAAAACTGCTTCCTGTTTCTAGAAGATTTTGTGCATTTGGAGCACAACTTTGACACACAGGAGAGATTAGTAAATTCAATGAGCTTAAAGTGCTTTTTATTAAAGTGTCTTTTTTTATGGCCCAGCAGCTTCTCCTGAGTTATGAAGTCAGCACCGACAGCTGGTCCTTCAGTCTCTTCACAAACCATGTGCATTTCTTGGCCAAAAGAAAATATATAACTATACAACTATTTTGTAATATTCATGAGATGCACCGGCTGTTTGGCGCAGCTGACTGTTGGCAGCAGCCTACAGTTTCTCCATTTTTGTGCTGCCAAGATTTGCGGCCAGGACAGTGCTAATCTCTGTGCAGAATCTGTTCTCCTGTCTGTGGTTTGGAGCTGGTGAGAAACATAACACACTCGGGTGTGAGAAACAGAACACACTCAGGTGTGAGAAACAGAACACACTTGGGTGTGAGAAACATAACACACTCAGGTGTGAGAAACATAACACACTCGGGTGTGAGAAACAGAACACACTCGGGTGTGAGAAACAGAACACACTCAGGTGTGAGAAACATAACACACTCGGGTGTGAGAAACAGAACACACTCGGGTGTGAGAAACATAACACACTCGGGTGTGAGAAACTAAAGACAGACATTTAGAAACATAAGGTCTGTCTATAAATGTAGAAGTTTTAATTAACCACAGCTCTGCGCAGGGTGGAGAAGGAGGGCATATATACGCCTTTTTGTAAGTTTGTAAAACAGTTGGAATGAGGCTGGTATTTTCAGTGTGAATTTGCCCTTCTGGCTGTCCTGCGCAGATACTGGAGATGCAGTCACTGACCGACTCTCAAAATATACCACCGCTGTAACAAACGACAAATTCACCTCTCTCTAATCGGCAACATCATCACGAAAGAAACAGCACTGCAGCAGGCCGCCCAATCACCTCAATCCCAGCCCTTCATAATGAATATTAATGATTCAGAACTCAAGCCCAGCCCAGCTTATTGAATATTAATGCTCATCTTATACTGCCCAGTAAAGAGATCATGGTGGGAAAGCGAAACTGTGCTGGACTTGTTTTCTGTAAAGATGCATTTGAGACTCAGGTAAAAGGCTGCACTGCCAGATGCTGCACGGATGGCAGAGGATAGCGAAGCAAACAGCAGCTTTACTGCACGCTACGTCAGGCCCGCCTCGCCAGGCAGAACCCTCGGTCTGAGGAGCTTCTGAAGGTGTGAGTAACGCTGCACATGCTGGGGATGCATTCTGACAGGTAACCTCAGGTACTTTACCGATGGAGCCACCAACAGTGTGGGTACACGAAATGACAAACTCCAGCCACAGCCAATCAAATCTGCCACCATAATCTGCAAGCACCAATCAGATTTCAGGAAATCTATACCAGGAAGCCTGCAGCTGCACAGACACAGCTACACTGTCAGAGACTGAGCTTCTGGGGTAGACAGACCGACTCGGGTCTCAGTGAGGAGGAGGGCAGCACAGCGGGGGGATTGGGGGTGGGGCGGGTACGTGACGCACCTTGATGCTGCGGAACTCCTTCTTCCAGGGGAAGAGCAGCAAGTTTGCGCAGACGGTCTCCAGCATGGCGAAGGCGCGCTCCAGCCTGCGCAGCCCCTCCGGCCTCAGTGTGCGCAGCGCATTCTCTGCCACCTCGTAGAACCGCACCATCCGGAACCGCTGGCCCGGGTCTCCCTGGCAGGCGTCCAGCAAGGCCCTCGCCTCTGACAGCAGCTCCGCCTCCAGCTCCGCCCCCTGACCCGCCTGCTCACCGCCGGACCCATCCCCAGCGGCTTCCTCCGCGCGAAGCTCCAGGGATTGCGCGTACTTCCTGAACAGGTCGTCGCGCACAGCCTTGCCCTCCATCAGCAGAGGGGGGGTGTGACGCGCGCCGGCCCGACGCGGCTCACGGACCCCCCCACGCCATCGCCTGATCCGCTCCGCGCTCGGGCCGGCAGGGGGAGGGGCCGGGGCCACCGCCACACCCTGGGGGCGGGGCCAACATCCACCGCCTTCCGCACCACCTGAGAGAGCAGCGGCTTCACCTCCCACACCAGTTTCTCCGTACCTCTGCTCCTCCCCTCTGCCGGAACTCACCGCGATGGAGGCCGTGCACCGTCACCAGGTCAGTCTCCCAGTCCGTGACAGGTCACCGGGGTCGAGCGCAAGACTGAGTCACTTACTCAGCAAAACCCATCGTTTCCATGGTGACCTCTGCTGCAAGACAAGAAGGGGAGAAAAAGGAGTCACTTACATGCTCAGGGCAGGGTGTGGCCGTTTCTGCCAATTTTTCAAACTGAGAAGTTAAATGGGAGAAAAAGTTAGGTTTGGCGCTCAGATTTTCTGCCCCTCCTGACCTGGCAGACTTGCGGGTAAAATGGGCTAAACAAGACTACTGAACAGGCTTCCAAGAAAGAGACAGCAACAAAACTACCGTTACATAAATGAGTGCCCACAGATCGCAGTGCACCGTGCGGGTGTGTGCAGCCCTCTCTCGCCTTCTGTGCGTGCGGGAGCCTGACACACACCCACACCGCTGCCAACTCACAATATGCTGCCACTCCGAGAGTGGGACGACAGAATGCATAATTTATTTTTCCACAATGCAGTTAAATTATGGCGCATACTTAATCACAGTTTCGCAGTTTCTACGCGCATGAATGGACTGTCAAGCCATCTACCGCAACTTATTACGGATGGCTGACCATGGGCAGCTAGCAATTTTCACATTATGTAACGCCCTGATCTCTAACTGCAGACCGCTTTGAAAAGCTGCAGCTAGCTAGCTACCAAGCTACAACGATAAGGGTGGTTACTCCCCGCCCTAAATTAATTATTTATTACTACTAGATGGCTCTATCTTATCTTACCGGTATTCCATACGTCTTGACTGATATACTTCTTCAGCTAACGTTAGCTGCATCGTCAAAAGAGGTGACCACCAGACATTTATTTCAATGCAAATACAGAAGTTGCTGTTGCACCGTTGATCTTTAAAGACTAGCTGACATTCTAGCCGCTTGCTAACATCAGCTAACTGCATTGTATCATCAGGCTAGCATCACTAGATGGCCGGGTTGAGAGCTAACGGCAGTGAACAGTAGCATACGACTGCGAGTGAGTGAAATGTGCTCCATCTGAACGCAAGCCGCGCAGAGGGAGGAAGCGGCACACACCCCCCGCTCTCACTCACACTAATGCGGTCCACTAGCTCCGCTAACGATAACGCAGCTACCGTCCATCACCACGCTAACTATCGGTAGCAAGTTACCTACCGCTTAATTAACTGCCGAGAAGTACTGTCTCTACGAGAAAAAAATGTAGTTATAATTCATACAAAAATTTTCGATGAAATAATGGAGCGAGGTGGCCCATGTTGTGTAATTTAGCTGGCGGGCGTGCACACACAACCTAACGCAGCTCATCTAACGGTACTGTCAGTCACCTCAGCAGTTACTACGCAAGCCGGTTATGGTTAGCTTTATCACAGCGCTACAGTGGTGAAATACCGTTCCCTGCTCAGCTAACGAGCTGATATTTATGTATCATTCGGCAAAATGATGAACCGCTCAGATCCATCTCTTGTGCAACGTTAGGTAGCTGACCAACTAGCTATGATGAACAAACCTGCTAGATTTTTCTTACAACTACCAATACCGCAGCTAGTGCCAGATACAGCTGATCTGCTAAGGCAACTGCTGTCTACTTTACCCATGGTACAGGATGCCGCTGGCAGGCTGGCTGGTGCTTACTGTCATTCAAAATGTGTTAACCAGCTGACATTATACAAACAAACGTTTGCAATACCTTCAGTCTGAACTGCGATGAGAATCATTTTGTTGAACAGAGCCAATATTTGTCAACAAACGTGCACTTGTTTTTCTGTCACTATTAAACAGATAGTGTAGTAAAAGCTAACGTTATTGTGGTATGAATATTATTCAGCCTGCCGATGACAGATATCTTTCTGGTACTATCGCTAGTGATAAACAGCTAGTTACTACCCTGGCTAAGTAGTGATTAGGGCCCCCGCATCACTATCAGCATTGATAACAAAAAAAAAACCAAGACAGCAAGGAAAGACAAATATCTCACGTCTCAACAAGTCCGTGTCATTCATGTTGATGTCGTGCAAGTCAAAGGCCCACAGGTGAAGCGACTCGCAAATATTTGACGCCATAAATAGAAAAACATGCCTCCACTCTACACCTTCCCTTCGCAGTCTGCTGGAAATTCCCTTCCATGCACTGCGCCTGCGCTGATTTGCGCGCACACGTTCACTTCATGGACGTGATTGCGCACTGAAAACATACCGGCAACGCGCCTGGTCTACCATGGTAGATACGTTCAACAAAACAATTGGTAGTTTATCTTGCAGAAGTATAAGGTGTTCTGAGAACCACACTTGTTACCGTGGTCTAAAAGCCCTTAAACGCCAGCATTCCATTCTGGCTTTTCTTTCAAAATGTTTAAACCAGTATATTTATAGAGCACACATGCCTGTGGGTCTCTGGCCACAGAAACAAAATAAAGTAGGCTACACAAAATAGTGAGGTGAGAAAAGCACCTCTCTCTGACTTTCCATCTGAGCAGAAAGTGCAAGCAGACACCTGCACATGACTACCTGCAGGATATGCAGAGAGCTTTGTCTGCTCAAACACACCGATTCAAAGCTGGGATGTGGTGACTCTAAACTGAATGTGTGAAAACTGGCATAATGCTGAAGTTTTGTACGTGAAAGGTGGCTGCTAATGCAGGCCATGGGGATGTTCAATCAACAACTCTGAAAGTCTTTCAACCAAGCACTGTGCAAACAAAGGCTAGCTGAGCAGTTTAAATTTTCTTGGGAGCAAGGCATATGTAGTGAGTATTTGACAGAAGATGACAAATGAAAGTATCATTCGGTGTTAAGAATTATTAGAAGGAGGAAGGAACTGAATATTGCTGTCTACCACTCTGCCTGCAGCCACTGCAGTAACAACATGCTACCACCAGAGGGAGACACAGAACAGCAGACAGACCTCTCCTAGTGGATGTGTAGCTGAAGGCTCGACAGCAGCAGGTTAACTTGTTTAAACTTGTAGCACCACAGTATCTCAGTGTATCATCGTTAAGCTCTGAGGCAGTCTGCTGTAGCTTATCACCAAAGGTTTCCACGGACCCCTGAGGGAATCTGGGCGTGCATTTCCTGCTTTGGAAATGGAGCATGGAGGCTGGCAGTCAACTCGAGCTGCAGTTTCCCACATTCTGCTGCAAAGCATAACCTGAGACGACTCAGTCACCAATGCACTTGTGTTTATTCATTCGCTCATTTGTTCTCTTTCTGTAATTTTGCTGTTACTGAACTGGGTATTTCTCTGAACCATGTGTGTGTGAGATAGAGAGAGAGTGTGTGCGAGTGTGTGTATGTGAGAGAGAGAGAGAGAGAGAGTGTGAGTGTGTATGTGAGAGAGAGAGTGTGTGTGTGTGTGAGTGTGTGTATGTGAGAGAGAGAGTGTGTGTGTGTGTGTGTATGTGAGAGAGAGAGTGTGTACGTGAGTGTGTATGTGAGAGAGAGAGAGTGTGTACGTGAGTGTGTATGTGAGAGAGAGAGAGTGTGTGTGTGTGAGTGTGTGTGTGGGAGTGAGAGAGTGTGTACATGAGTGTGTATGTGAGAGAGAGAGTGTGTGTGTGAGTGTGTGTGTGTATGTGAGAGAGAGAGTATGTACGTGAGTGTGTATGTGAGAGAGAGAGTGTGTGTGTGAGTGTGTGTATGTGAGAGAGAGAGTGTGTGTGTGTGAGTGTGTGTATGTGAGAGAGAGAGTGTGTACGTGAGTGTGTATGTGAGAGAGAGAGTGTGTACGTGAGTGTGTATGTGAGAGAGAGAGTGTGTGTGTGTGAGTGTGTGTATGGGAGTGAGAGAGTGTGTACATGAGTGTGTATGTGAGAGAGAGAGTGTGTGTGTGAGTGTGTGTGTGTATGTGAGAGAGAGAGTGTGTACGTGAGTGTGTATGTGAGAGAGAGAGTGTGTGTGTGAGTGTGTGTGTGTATGTGAGAGAGAGAGTGTACGTGAGTGTGTATGTGAGAGAGAGAATATGTGTGTGTGTGAGTGTGTGTATGTGAGAGAGAGAGTGTGTACGTGAGTGTGTATGTGAGAGAGAGAGAGAGAGAGTGTGTGTGTGAGTGTGTGTATGGGAGTGAGAGAGTGTGTACATGAATGTGTATGTGAGAGAGAGAGTGTGTGTGTGAGTGTGTGTGTGTATGTGAGAGAGAGAGTGTGTACGTGAGTGTGTATGTGAGAGAGAGAATGTGTGTGTGTGTGAGTGTGTGTATGTGAGAGAGAGAGTGTGTGTGTGTGTGAGTGTGTGTATGTGAGAGAGAGAGAGTGTGTGTGTGTGTGAGTGTGTGTATGGGAGTGAGAGAGTGTGTACGTGAGTGTATATGTGAGAGAGAGAGTGTGTGAGTGTGTGTGTAGATCTACACCATGTAAAGGGTCCCAGTTTTAACTCTTATGTAGTTTCACAGATACAGAAGTAGACAAATGATTCAAAATTGCTCCCTAATTAATTAAATCCTTAACTGTGAGCGATTACATCAGTAATAGCTGCTGTCATAGTGCGTCACAGATATTATGGATTTCTCTCTTTGTCACAGATCTTAGCAATCTTATTAAGAATGTAATATTTTGTGAAATAGTTCATGTACATAGTGAGATGTTAAAGGCCTGCAAAGCACAACATGGATCCGTGTATCAGCAATGATTAAGATTTTGATAAAGTAATTCTAATGTCATCGTTGACCTGTTTCACTCTTGGTCGTGTGAGGCATAAGTCGTTTACATCATAAAGTAGACTGACAGCCGAATGGTGTCATTATGTGATTCCATGCGATAAGGCGTGCAAGCGAAAGCTCTCTGTCATCAGGTTTTGTGTGTCTCTGGTTTAATAGGAGCCCCACCCAGCACAAGCGTGTGATTTATTGTCTGTTTCTGTTTAAATCTTGGCCCAAGGCCAGGAGCACGCACCTGGGGCAGACTGCACACTGACTGAACCCTGCTAGGGAGGCGCAACACTCAGCTGTCAATCATTGCCTTGTATGAACCATGAATCATATATAATGTTTCTCTGTCCACAGCCCAAGGTCATCGGTCCAAATCATTGAGTGAGTGAATGAACACAGCAGCTCCTCCCATTTTTGGTTGACTGAAACTTCATTCCTTCATCCCTTTCAGGATTGCTTCACACATTTAAATAAGACAATGCTGTTTACCAAAGTGCTTTGCAGTTACAGTAAATCAAATGTAAGGTCCAGAAAGAGCACTGAATATTCTTTTGACATTTATATTAAAACGTATAACAAAAACACAGTCCGTAAAAATCAATAAAGGGATGTACAATAGGAATAGTAATACTTGAGAAAATGACATAACAACATTTTAAAGCATGAATTCAGATAAAACTTGGCTAAGAATGCTGTTCAAGTTGAGATTAGAAGCAGGCCCTGATGTTGTTTCTCTGACATTTTGAGAGTTGTAAGTGTCATAGTGAGGATGGACAGAACTATAACACAGCGTGCGCTCACTTTTTATAATAGAGCTCTTGAGACACAGAGTAGCTTGGCATCATGTGGCCCAAGGGGCAGAGTTTGGCTGGCATAATCTAATTTAGCTCTGAATAACACCCATTTTTTAATCCATCCTCTTCTGTAAGGTGCAATATGTATTCTCCACTCTCTTGTGAGTTTTGCATTTATAATTCTCTAAGATGGGTCATTGGCTATTCCTTTGCTTCCTAGCAGATTTCCTTAGAATGCAAAAAGACTCACAAATATTTGTTCATTAATTTATTTCTTCCCTGTTTAAGTGTTCAAGAAGACACACAAAGAGCTTCACTTATTTGCTGAAGTATGCCCTCCACTCGGCAGGGAGCTTCCTACATGTCATTATTACAAAACCCACGAGGGGGCAATGTCTGAACTCTTTTCCATGGTGCGTTCAAATAAAAACAAGAAATGCTTACTTTGAACACTGACGTAGTTTCAGACTGAAATTTACATAAATACATGCTCTATTAAAATCTGCACAGTAAAAGAAAATATCTGAGTGGAAACCCAAGGTCAGTTACAGAGGCTTGTGTAGCACTGGAGGTGAGCATGTGTATAAGACTTCATGCACGCTGTGTCGTATGTGGATGGACTCCTTAAGCAAATCCTTTCGGCTGTGTTACTTAAAAGCGCGTTCACGTGTCTTGGTCATATGGGTCTACATTAATTGGTCATTCACCAAATAATGAAACTAATATTACTCAGCGGTCTGCATCCTCACTTGAAAAGTTTTTTTGTTTTTTGTTTTTTTGTGAAGCATTATAAAGTCAGGGACATTGTACCTGGTTTAATTTTTGTTTATTAGTGTTTTTACTGTAGCCAGACTCCCAGCCTTGGAAGATTGGGATTGATTTCATGTAGTAACAGCGTAGGGATAAAATGCAAAAATACAAAATAGGCGAGATTCGTGTTCTACTGAGAAGAGTTGATGGCCTTGCTCGCGCCTTCAACCCCCTCCCTTGGGGAACTCAGCGGCTGTCACGTAATAACTCAATGACGCCCCGCCCGTTTCCCCGGTCATTATGCTAATCATCTGTGAGGGCCTGCTCCCATTGGAGAAAGGCTGGGGTTTGTCCCTCCTCCCGTGCGTTGCGTCAGGCGGCGGGGCTCATAGCGATAAAGAGGCGCAGTGATATTCCCCGCACTCAGCAGACCGTGTGCTCGAGGGATGCTTCCCAGAAACTCTGCTGCGCGGAGCTGGAAAGTTGCTTCCTAAGCGAAAAATCACATCAGCATTTTATCCTGCTCTCGCAGCCTGCGTTTCCTGACAAAAGGTCGTGGTAAATCGTGGCAGCACTACCGGACCCTTCTTTATTTTGGGTCGTTTGTGTTTACTGGATTTAATTTGATCGCATACTTTATCAGTTTATTTTTTTCGGAGCGTTCAAATCGTCAGGGTGACATAGATTCCAAAGCTTTTCTTCCGGGTGCAAAAAGTTCACTTTTTTCCTTTTTTTGTGACCCGTGTCATTGGCGCACATACGGTATCCTCGCGCTGAAGGACGGGTAGATGTTTTTGCGGGAGAAGCAGAAAGAAAAATAACACGCAGTGCATTGCAGTGCTTGCTGGTAGGATTTTTTTAGGCGTTTTTTTTTTTCAGATAAAGAAAGCATGACTGCGGAGCTGAGCGTGGGCCTCGGGCTGCAGAATGCCCAGCTGGGACTCAGTTACGTCGACAACTTTGACTTGATGAAGTTTGATGTGAAGCGGGAGTGCCTGGCCGGGCCGGAGCACCCACCCGCTGTAGAGTGCAGTGGACTTCACCCCTCGGGCTCCGTGTCCTCCACCCCGGTGAGCACGCCCTGCAGCTCGGTCCCGTCCTCCCCGAGCTTCAGCCCGACGGAGAAGACACATTTGGAGGAGCTGTACTGGATGCCTGGCAGCACAGGAGGTGGCTACCACCAGCAAATTGATCCGCTGACGTTGGGCCTGACCCCGGAGGACGCTGTGGAAGCACTGATTGGCGCCGGGACACACGGTAACCTACCACCCGCCCACCTTCACCAGCAGCGTGCGGACTTCGAGGGGTACAGAGCGACGAACCATCTCCACGCCCATGGCCTTACCCCTCTCCAGCAGCACCAGCCTGTGTACCTGGGGATGCCTGGACACCCCGAGGACATGCCAGGTCACACGGGTCAGCTTCAAAACCACCTCTGCCAGAACCCGGCCACCTCGTCTCCAGGCTCGCCAGAGTCTCTCCATCAGTACCACCACCGTCAAGGGCACCAAGGTACAGGATCGAGCGTGGATGATCGCTTCTCGGACGACCAGCTGGTGTCCATGTCGGTACGAGAGCTGAACCGGCACCTGCGTGGAATCTCCAAGGAAGAGGTAATCCGCCTGAAGCAGAAGCGCCGGACCCTGAAGAACCGCGGCTATGCGCAGTCCTGCCGTTTCAAGCGTGTGCAGCAGAAGCACGTGCTGGAGCACGAGAAGACCCACCTCGTCTCCCAGGTGGAGCAGCTGAAGCAGGAGCTCACGCGGCTGGCGCGCGAGAGAGACGCCTACAAACTCAAGTGCGAGAAACTGACCGGCTGCAGGGATGGGTTCCGCGAGGCGGGGTCCACGAGCGACGACCCGTCCTCGCCTGAGTTCCTCGTCTGAGTAGCATAGATGTGTCAAAAACATATTGAGCAGCAGAATGCCGAAAGGGACTCATTATAACGACAACTGCAATATTAGCAAGTATTTACAAACACATAATCCTGTATTTTAACATCTCAATTCAGCTGGAATCTGAAATTATAAATAACATTTTTTAAATGATTTGTTCCCGGTAAAGAGAAAACTTATATTAAAATTGGACTCATAGTTAATGTGAAGGGGCCTTTTGCAGACTCCCGCGCACATTAGAAGCCCAGCCTGAGGTTGGTAAAGAATTCCCTTTTGATCTGCCTCAGAGAAAAGCACCGGAGGAACTCAGAGCTACTCTCCTCAAATCTGTTTCTCCCACCTGCAATAAACCTTGGGCTCTGGACATTTGTGGGACATCTTAAATTTATGGGCATAAGTACTGAAATGCCTAAAAATATTAACCCTGCATGCTGGACATGTATGGTAAAAATATATATTTTATATTATTTTTTCATTAATCTGAAATGCATGTCTATGTAGTTGATCTCCTTTCTAAATCTGTCAGGATTCTAGAATGAAATATCGATAATTTCACGGTTAATGTTCATGCAGTATGTTGTCGCTTGTACATTCATGAAACTAAATTCTGAATTGGACATTTTTTAAAGGTGGGTTATTTAAAGCAGTCTCTTTCAGTGCAGAAGACTGAAGTGTGTGGGGTTTTGGCCGTGCCGTTCATAACAGTGAATGGATGACAACATTGAGGGCCTTTAAGAGGCTCGGCACAGCCAGCCTAGTGGAAAGAAACAAGTCCATTATGTTTTGTGATTTGGTATTTGTAATTTTGCCAGATTAAGCAGACTTTATATCCCTAAAGTAAGCAATATTAATAGTAAAATATTCTGCCCAATGTGGCGATAAGAGATTAAATGCCTCACAGTTAATCGTGAATATGCTTGATGATAAGGGACTCATATACTCTCCATAGATTGGAATGTTTTCACTCAGAACAGCTGATGTAATGCAATAGCTGTGGCATATATAACAGTGTTGTTTAAGATGTATTCTAATTTAAACGTGTTCTTAATGCACCGTGGTTAGATGCTGGGCGATCTATACCAAGGAACCTTTTCTTTGTGTTAGCACATTTATTGCATACTGCATCTTTTATGTAATTGTACAGCATGAATGTCCATGCTTTGAGTGAAGGGCACAGAGTTACAGAGTGATGAAAGAGCAGGAGCTGGAGGTCCTCTTTCACACACATTTATCCCACACATTTATCCGGGGTGAGCGGAGAACTGGCTTCTCATGTCCGAAGTTTATTCTCATGTAGATCTGTTGCTTTCTGTGTATACGTATGATATGAGATGTGTAGCCTTTTTCCTGCCGGCCAGTTAAAAAGGAGGATTTGATTTGAGTGTGATCTGAAATCTGTATGACGAAGACCCAGATTTATATTTTATTATGATTCTGTTTGTTGTTTTTTATTGCTCGGGTTCTGGGTCTGCTGGCCAGAGACTTTCTGTATTTGGGTTTTTAATGATTTAAATGAACTTTAATGAGTGTGTGCAAAGAGCATGTTGTTTGTATTGATATCCACGCATGTAACCATCCTTTATGGATTCAACTGTGTTGAAATCAGATATGAAACTGCAGCAGCGGTTTTTATTTGTTAATTTCATTTGTTTTGCAAGGACAACAGTTTGTGTTATTTTTTAATGGGCAGGGGTTAGGCTCAGGTTATAATGTTTTCACTTCCTTCAGACTGGTTTCTGTTGCATTATATGTTGTAGTTTTTCTTTTGTTTCCTTTGGAGGGAGGTGATGAAAGGATTTCGTATTTTGTATATTAAAGTCATTGTTGAAATGGCACTTGTGAGACTTTTTGTTGTGTGTTCTTTGACATCTTTGCAAAATTAAACAAAGACTAGTCAAGGTTTTTTAATAAGTCACAGAAATGTAAAACATAAATACTCACATTTTCACTGAGGAATAACAAAGTGAACAGGCCCTTATTCTCAGGGAAGATGCGATTTGGAGGTAATTGTCATGAGACAGACAGCCACCCGCAGGCAGCCACACACACCAGCTTCATCAGGGCTCTGGGCTGGGTGCAGTCACACACACCAGCTTCATCAGGGCTCTGGGTCTCTGGGCTGGGTGCAGTCACACACACCAGCTTCATCAGAGCTCTGGGCTCTGGGCTGGGTGCAGTCACACACACCAGCTTCATCAGGGCTCTGGGTCTCTGGGCTGGGTGCAGTCACACACACCAGCTTCATCAGGGCTCTGGGATGGGCTGGGTGCAGTCACACACACCAGCTTCATCAGGGCTCTGGGCTGGGTGCAGTCACACACACCAGCTTCATCAGGGCTCTGGGTCTCTGGGCTGGGTGCAGTCACACACACCAGCTTCATCAGGGCTCTGGGCTGGGTGCAGTCACACACACCAGCTTCATCAGGGCTCTGGGCTGGGTGCAGTCACACACACCAGCTTCATCAGGGCTCTGGGCTCTGGGTGCAGTCACACACACCAGCTTCATCAGGGCTCTGGGTCTCTGGGCTGGGTGCAGTCACACACACCAGCTTCATCAGGGCTCTGGGCTGGGTGCAGTCACACACACCAGCTTCATCAGGGCTCTGGGTCTCTGGGCTGGGTACAGTCACACACATCAGCTTCATCAGGGCTCTGGGCTGGGTGCAGTCACACACACCAGTTTTATCAGAGCTCTGGGTCTCAGGGCTGGGTGCAGTCACACACACCAGCTTCATCAGGGCTCTGGGCTGGGTGCAGTCACACACACCAGTTTTATCAGAGCTCTGGGTCTCAGGGCTGGGTGCAGTCACACACACCAGCTTCATCAGGGCTCTGGGCTGGGTGCAGTCACACACACCAGCTTCATCAGGGCTCTGGGTCTCTGGGCTGGGTGCAGTCACACACACCAGCTTCATCAGGGCTCTGGGCTGGGTGCAGTCACACACACCAGCTTCATCAGGGCTCTGGGCTGGGTGCAGTCACACACACCAGCTTCATCAGGGCTCTGGGCTGGGTGCAGTCACACACACCAGCTTCATCAGGGCTCTGGGCTGGGTGCAGTCACACACACCAGCTTCATCAGGGCTCTGGGCTGGGTGCAGTCACACACACCAGCTTCATCAGGGCTCTGGGCTGGGTGCAGTCACACACACCAGCTTCATCAGGGCTCTGGGTCTCTGGGCTGGGTGCAGTCACACACACCAGCTTCATCAGGGCTCTGGGCTGGGTGCAGTCACACACACCAGCTTCATCAGGGCTCTGGGTCTCTGGGCTGGGTGCAGTCACACACACCAGCTTCATCAGGGCTCTGGGCTGGGTGCAGTCACACACACCAGCTTCATCAGGGCTCTGGGCTGGGTGCAGCCACACACACCAGCTTCATCAGAGCTCTGGGTCTCTGGGCTGGGTGCAGTCACACACACCAGCTTCATCAGGGCTCTGGGCTGGGTGCAGTCACACACACCAGCTTCATCAGGGGTCTGGGCTGGGTACAGTCACACACACCAGCTTCATCAGAGCTCTGGGCTGGGTGCAGCCACACACACCAGCTTCATCAGGGCTATGGGTCTCTGGGCTGGGTGCAGTCACACACACCAGCTTCATCAGGGCTCTGGGCTGGGTGCAGCCACACACACCAGCTTCATCAGAGCTCTGGGTCTCTGGGCTGGGTGCAGTCACACACACCAGCTTCATCAGGGCTCTGGGCTGGGTGCAGTCACACACACCAGCTTCATCAGGGCTCTGGGCTGGGTGCAGCCACACACACCAGCTTCATCAGGGCTCTGGGTCTCTGGGCTGGGTGCAGTCACACACACCAGCTTCATCAGGGCTCTGGGCTGGGTGCAGTCACACACACCAGCTTCATCAGGGCTCTGGGCTGCGTGCAGTCACACACACCAGCTTCATCAGGGCTCTGGGTCTCTGGGCTGGGTGCAGTCACACACACCAGCTTCATCAGGGCTCTGGGCTGGGTGCAGTCACACACATCAGCTTCATCAGGGCTCTGGGCTGGGTGCAGTCACACACACCAGCTTCATCAGAGCTCTGGGTCTCTGGGCTGGGTGCAGTCACACACACCAGCTTCATCGGGGCTCTGGGCTGGGTGCAGTCACACACACCAGCTTCATCAGGGCTCTGGGCTGGGTGCAGTCACACACACCAGCTTCATCAGGGCTCTGGGTCTCTGGGCTGGGTGCAGTCACACACACCAGCTTCATCAGGGCTCTGGGTCTCTGGGCTGGGTGCAGTCACACACACCAGCTTCATCAGGGCTCTGGGTCTCTGGGCTGGGTGCAGTCACACACACCAGCTTCATCAGAGCTCTGGGTCTCTGGGCTGGGTGCAGTCACACACACCAGCTTCATCAGGGCTCTGGGCTGGGTGCAGTCACACACACCAGCTTCATCAGGGCTATGGGCTGGGTGCAGTCACACACACCAGCTTCATCAGGGCTCTGGGCTGGGTGCAGTCACACACACCAGCTTCATCAGGGCTCTGGGTCTCTGGGCTGGGTGCAGTCACACACACCAGCTTCATCAGGGCTCTGGGTCTCTGGGCTGGGTGCAGTCACACACACCAGCTTCATCAGGGCTCTGGGCTGGGTGCAGTCACACACACCAGCTTCATCAGGGCTATGGGCTGGGTGCAGCCACACACACCAGCTTCATCGGGGCTCTGGGCTGGGTGCAGTCACACACACCAGCTTCATCAGGGCTCTGGGCTGGGTGCAGTCACACACACCAGCTTCATCAGGGCTCTGGGCTGGGTGCAGTCACACACACCAGCTTCATCAGAGCTCTGGGCTGGGTGCAGTCACACACATCAGCTTCATCAGGGCTCTGGGCTGGGTGCAGTCACACACACCAGCTTCATCAGAGCTCTGGGTCTCTGGGCTGGGTGCAGTCACACACACCAGCTTCATCGGGGCTCTGGGCTGGGTGCAGTCACACACACCAGCTTCATCAGGGCTCTGGGCTGGGTGCAGTCACACACACCAGCTTCATCAGGGCTCTGGGTCTCTGGGCTGGGTGCAGTCACACACACCAGCTTCATCGGGGCTCTGGGCTGGGTGCAGTCACACACACCAGCTTCATCAGGGCTCTGGGCTGGGTGCAGTCACACACACCAGCTTCATCAGGGCTCTGGGCTGGGTGCAGTCACACACACCAGCTTCATCAGGGCTCTGGGTCTCTGGGCTGGGTGCAGTCACACACACCAGCTTCATCAGGGCTCTGGGTCTCTGGGCTGGGTGCAGTCACACACACCAGCTTCATCAGGGCTCTGGGTCTCTGGGCTGGGTGCAGTCACACACACCAGCTTCATCAGGGCTCTGGGTCTCTGGGCTGGGTACAGTCACACACACCAGCTTCATCAGGGCTCTGGGTCTCTGGGCTGGGTGCAGTCACACACACCAGCTTCATCGGGGCTCTGGGCTGGGTGCAGTCACACACACCAGCTTCATCAGGGCTCTGGGTCTCTGGGCTGGGTGCAGTCACACACACCAGTTTTATCAGAGCTCTGGGTCTCTGGGCTGGGTGCAGTCACACACACCAGCTTCATCAGGGCTCTGGGCTGGGTGCAGTCACACACACCAGCTTCATCAGGGCTCTGGGTCTCTGGGCTGGGTGCAGTCACACACACCAGCTTCATCAGGGCTCTGGGCTGGGTGCAGTCACACACACCAGCTTCATCAGGGCTCTGGGGTGGGTACAGTCACACACACCAGCTTCATCAGGGCTCTGGGCTGGGTGCAGCCACACACACCAGCTTCATCAGGGCTCTGGGCTGGGTGCAGTCACACACACCAGCTTCATCAGGGCTCTGGGTCTCTGGGCTGGGTACAGTCACACACACCAGCTTCATCAGGGCTCTGGGCTGGGTGCAGTCACACACACCAGCTTCATCAGGGCTCTGGGTCTCTGGGCTGGGTGCAGTCACACACACCAGCTTCATCGGGGCTCTGGGCTGGGTGCAGTCACACACACCAGCTTCATCAGGGCTCTGGGCTGGGTGCAGTCACACACACCAGCTTCATCAGGGCTCTGGGCTGGGTGCAGTCACACACACCAGCTTCATCAGGGCTCTGGGCTGGGTACAGTCACACACACCAGCTTCATCAGGGCTCTGGGTCTCTGGGCTGGGTGCAGTCACACACACCAGCTTCATCAGGGCTCTGGGCTGGGTGCAGTCACACACACCAGCTTCATCAGGGCTCTGGGCTGGGTGCAGTCACACACACCAGCTTCATCAGGGCTCTGGGCTGGGTGCAGTCACACACACCAGCTTCATCAGGGCTCTGGGCTGGGTGCAGTCACACACACCAGCTTCATCAGGGCTCTGGGTCTCTGGGCTGGGTGCAGTCACACACACCAGCTTCATCAGGGCTCTGGGCTGGGTGCAGTCACACACACCAGCTTCATCAGGGCTCTGGGTCTCTGGGCTGGGTACAGTCACACACACCAGCTTCATCAGGGCTCTGGGTCTCTGGGCTGGGTGCAGTCACACACACCAGCTTCATCAGGGCTCTGGGCTGGGTGCAGTCACACACACCAGCTTCATCAGGGCTCTGGGCTGGGTGCAGTCACACACACCAGCTTCATCAGAGCTCTGGGCTGGGTGCAGTCACACACACCAGCTTCATCAGGGCTCTGGGCTGGGTGCAGTCACACACACCAGCTTCATCAGGGCTCTGGGCTGGGTGCAGTCACACACACCAGCTTCATCAGGGCTCTGGGCTGGGTGCAGTCACACACACCAGCTTCATCAGGGCTCTGGGCTGGGTGCAGTCACACACACCAGCTTCATCAGGGCTCTGGGCTGGGTGCAGTCACACACACCAGCTTCATCAGGGCTCTGGGTCTCTGGGCTGGGTGCAGCCACACACACCAGCTTCATCAGGGCTCTGGGCTGGGTACAGTCACACACACCAGCTTCATCAGGGCTCTGGGTCTCTGGGCTGGGTGCAGTCACACACACCAGCTTCATCAGGGCTCTGGGCTGGGTGCAGTCACACACACCAGCTTCATCAGGGCTCTGGGTCTCTGGGCTGGGTGCAGTCACACACACCAGCTTCATCAGGGCTCTGGGCTGGGTGCAGTCACACACACCAGCTTCATCAGGGCTCTGGGCTGGGTGCAGTCACACACACCAGCTTCATCAGGGCTCTGGGCTGGGTGCAGTCACACACACCAGCTTCATCAGGGCTCTGGGCTGGGTGCAGTCACACACACCAGCTTCATCAGGGCTCTGGGTCTCTGGGCTGGGTGCAGTCACACACACCAGCTTCATCAGGGCTCTGGGCTGGGTGCAGTCACACACACCAGCTTCATCAGGGCTCTGGGTCTCTGGGCTGGGTGCAGTCACACACACCAGCTTCATCAGGGCTCTGGGCTGGGTGCAGTCACACACACCAGCTTCATCAGGGCTCTGGGCTGGGTGCAGTCACACACACCAGCTTCATCAGGGCTCTGGGCTGGGTGCAGCCACACACACCAGCTTCATCAGGGCTCTGGGTCTCTGGGCTGGGTGCAGTCACACACACCAGCTTCATCAGGGCTCTGGGTCTCTGGGCTGGGTGCAGTCACACACACCAGCTTCATCAGAGCTCTGGGTCTCTGGGCTGGGTACAGTCACACACACCAGCTTCATCAGGGCTCTGGGTCTCTGGGCTGGGTACAGTCACACACACCAGCTTCATCAGGGCTCTGGGCTGGGTGCAGTCACACACACCAGCTTCATCAGGGCTCTGGGTCTCTGGGCTGGGTGCAGTCACACACACCAGCTTCATCAGGGCTCTGGGCTGGGTGCAGCCACACACACCAGCTTCATCAGGGCTCTGGGCTGGGTGCAGTCACACACACCAGCTTCATCAGGGCTCTGGGCTGGGTGCAGTCACACACACCAGCTTCATCAGGGCTCTGGGCTGGGTGCAGTCACACACACCAGCTTCATCAGGGCTCTGGGTCTCTGGGCTGGGTGCAGTCACACACACCAGCTTCATCAGGGCTCTGGGCTGGGTGCAGTCACACACACCAGCTTCATCAGGGCTCTGGGTCTCTGGGCTGGGTACAGTCACACACACCAGCTTCATCAGGGCTCTGGGCTGGGTGCAGTCACACACACCAGCTTCATCAGGGCTCTGGGTCTCTGGGCTGGGTGCAGTCACACACACCAGCTTCATCAGGGCTCTGGGTCTCTGGGCTGGGTGCAGTCACACACACCAGCTTCATCAGGGCTCTGGGTCTCAGGGCTGGGTGCAGTCACACACACCAGCTTCATCAGGGCTCTGGGCTGGGTGCAGTCACACACACCAGCTTCATCAGGGCTCTGGGCTGGGTGCAGTCACACACACCAGCTTCATCAGGGCTCTGGGTCTCTGGGCTGGGTGCAGTCACACACACCAGCTTCATCAGGGCTCTGGGCTGGGTGCAGTCACACACACCAGCTTCATCAGGGCTCTGGGTCTCTGGGCTGGGTGCAGTCACACACACCAGCTTCATCAGGGCTCTGGGCTGGGTGCAGTCACACACACCAGCTTCATCAGGGCTCTGGGTCTCTGGGCTGGGTGCAGTCACACACACCAGCTTCATCAGGGCTCTGGGCTGGGTGCAGTCACACACACCAGCTTCATCAGGGCTCTGGGCTGGGTGCAGCCACACACACCAGCTTCATCAGGGCTCTGGGTCTCAGGGCTGGGTGCAGTCACACACACCAGCTTCATCAGGGCTCTGGGCTGGGTGCAGTCACACACACCAGCTTCATCAGGGCTCTGGGCTGGGTGCAGTCACACACACCAGCTTCATCAGGGCTCTGGGCTGGGTGCAGTCACACACACCAGCTTCATCAGGGCTCTGGGCTGGGTGCAGTCACACACACCAGCTTCATCAGGGCTCTGGGCTGGGTGCAGTCACACAGATGGAGTTCTCTGTATGGGCCTGAGCCATTTCCTATTATACATGCAATAAAAGACGTTCCAAAGGACACATATGCCTGTCTCCAATAAAATAAGAGAAAGGACTGAGTGAAAGGGATTCTGAAATGTAGTGTCTGTTTTGATTGATCTGTGTATGCCCTTACACATGCTAAGTGTGTTTGACAGAATAAAGCCCTACATATCCATCTGAATATGTGTTGTGCTCTGGACTCCTCATTCACGCTGTATGGCAGTATCTGAGTCTCTGCTGTGAGGTCATTGCAGGTGAGCTTCTGGCATGAATGATGACAGGGCAAAATATGCTCATTTTCAGGCAAATGTGGGCCTGTCGCTCAAAGCCGCAGTGTGCGCCCTCATATGGGGGCTGTGTTCCCAGCCATGTGCTGCCGCCATTTCCACACAGCCCAGAAAGTTCGTGCTTCTTCCACGTCTGTGTAGCACATGCGCTCATCTTAGCTTTACTACATTAGGTTTATTACAGAGATAATATTTCACTGTCTGCTTTACTCAGATGAGTTTGGCATTACTCTTTAGCATGCTGTCTTTCAGCATAGATAATGCAGAGATTACACAGCACCAGCAAACCCAAGAGCACTGTGTCTGCGAGGCGGATAATGGACAGTTACGGACACACGGCAGCGATTTGTCTTCTGCAGTTTGACTTCAGCGTTTGTCTCCTTTGAGCGGTCCTTATGCGGCTGCTTTGCTCTCGCTGGACGCCGCGCACAGGAGCCAGCTCCAGTCTCTCATTGGCTGTCAGCAGTTATTCTTATTGACCATGTGGTTGAAGAAACATAATAAAAATATACCTCCCCTCTCTTTCCCTCTCCTCCCCCTCTCCCCTCCTCTCTTCCCCTCCCCTCTTCCTGTATTCTCCTCTCCTCTCTCTGTTCCCCCTATTTCTCTCTTTCTCTTATTCCTCAGCCACCTCCCATATCCCAGGGACAGGGGGAATCTGCAGGAACCTGCCGGACTGGTTCCCTGCACCTTGAGCCTCTGCGCAAGCTTCACGTTTGTGTGTGTGTGCGTGTGTGTGTGTGTGTGTGTGTGTGTGTGTGTGATTAATCTAATTTTGGCATATCACCTTCATTATTAGTGAAATGGTGTTAAATGGTACTCATATCCCTGTAGAAAAGCTCAGGTGAGAGGGAGTAGTATAAGGAGCTGTGGTTCTCTGTGCTGTGGTTGTCTGTGCTGGGGTGCCCTGTGCAGGGAGCTGTGGTTCTCTGTGCTGTGGTGCCCTGTGCAGGGAGCTGAGGTTCTCTGTGCTGTGGTTGTCTGTGCTGGGGTGCCCTGTGCAGGGAGCTGAGGTTCTCTGTGCTGTGGTTGTCTGTGCTGGGGTGCCCTGTGCAGGGAGCTGTGGTTGTCTGTGCTGGGGTGCCCTGTGCAGGGAGCTGTGGTTCTCTGTGCTGTGGTTGTCTGTGCTGGGGTGCCCTGTGCAGAGAGCTGTGGTTCTCTGTGCTGTGGTTGTCTGTGCTGGGGTGCCCTGTGCAGGGAGCTGTGGTTCTCTGTGCTGTGGTTGTCTGTGCTGGGGTACCCTGTGCAGGGAGCTGTCTGTCTGCCTCTGGCACCCTGTGTCGCCTTTCCTCATCCTGCAGGCTGTAATTGTGAGAGTGTGCACAGGCTTTCCTCCTTTTCACTCTTTTCTGTTTTACGGCAGGATGCAGTCGTGTGTTTTGGGGGGATGGGCGGGGGTGGGGGGGGGGCAGAATTCCTGGAAATGGGAACGTGTGAGTGAAAGGTAACCAGCTGGAGTAGATTCATGGCACCAGGCATCCCCCTCTCTCTCCCTCTCCCCCTCTCTCTTTCTCTCTCCCCCCTTCTTTCTGCTTCACTCTCTCTAGCTCTTTTCTTCCTGTATTTAAAAAATGAAACCCTTCAGCCCTGGTAGTTGGCACAGCAGACATAGCTCTGTGCCATGAGACTGAAAAGTGCAGGAAAGGAAAGAAAGAAAGAAAGAAAGAAAGAAAGAAAGAAAGAAAGAAAGAAAGAAAGA
>JAFBMS010001339.1:0-42904 GCA_019788955.1 Albula glossodonta | reverse complement strand
TGTTTAACTAACAGTTTCTTTAGCTACCAGCCTGAGCTTGATTGTAGTCATCAGGAATTGTTCTACCAAACATTTTCTTTGTTCTGGCAATTTCAAAAAAGACACACTGTTGATGTACGTAGCCCACTAACCTTTCATGCCTGCTAGCACTCACCTTTAGCATGCTAAACCTTGCAATATGATTATGGCCAAAAATTAGCACAAAGCTTTTTGACTGCCATTTCGGGAGCCCAGGAAAACACCCTTTCCATTTCAGCTGTGGCATTGCAGAACATAGTGAAGGCTATGATGTCATTTCCTTTCAGTGAATAGTATGATGTCATGTTGACAGGTGTGCATTTACCTGAACACATATTTATTTGCAGGTGAGATATTCTGTTAGCTCTCTTGCCCTGCCATGGCAGAACCTTTGAAGGGGCTTGTTTACACAGAGCTGAGTAGAGATGACCACAACTGCGTGGAACACAGCATCCTCATATACACCTACACAGCTGAACTACAGGGATGTGTGTAGCCCAGGGAGGTCATAGACCATCTCCCCCAGATCCTTGAGGAGCAAGGAGGTGAGTTCAGGGAGCAGGGGCAAGCAGATACACAAAGAAACTCCTGTGAGGAACTGAGTTTTTACATTCCATCTATGTTAAGATAGTATTGTAGTAAGTTGTAGTTATTCTGGCTCCTAGCATGCACAAAGCTGATATCACAGATTTTTTACCCGTGCAAATTAGTGCACCATTGGCCACCTTAGACTCCCAGTAACTCAAATAATGCAATTGTACAATATAGGGGAAAACTCAACAAGGATTTTTAATATAATGTAATATATTGTAGCAGTGACATCTCTTTTAATTAAAGACAGCACACACCATTATTATTATGCTTTTACGTTATTTTTGGCTTACGTAGGTCTCTAGGATGTATGTCTATAGGTTACTCATGTTAATCCATTGTGTGTTTATTCCAGCGCAGGTACAAAGCATAGTAATCTCTGACATTAGTTTTTATTGTGAAAATGACTCTCTTGACAATATAACAAAGAAGGAACTTATTGTGTTCAATACAAACATTTTCATTTGCCAGACATGAATGAAAGGAATGTCATCTACACATTTACACACCTACTTATAATAATGGAAAAACTATAGTCAACTATCCTTGTAGCTAGCTAACCTGATAGCTAAACCACAGGGGTGCAATATGGAAGTTCAAACAATCTGTCAAAATGTCATCACCCATCCCCTAAAAACCCAATAAAGAGAGCATCCTTTTCATGAAACATAGCTATACAAGTAGCCTTTATTACTATTGGAGTTTGATAAAACAAAAGTTCAGGAGAATTATTCTTAGACAACCCCTCCACCTATCACATCTCCTTTTCCGGTCCCATAAAGTATATATACTCCACGTACCTCATCTCCCATCCTGTATTACATTTCCAGTATCCCTCCTCCTCCCCCATCTTCACCTTCTCTTTCTATAATAAACAACCTGACTAATCCTGTTTCTATTGGTTTCTTTTAGTCACCTATAGGGGGGATTCTTCCTCTTATCACCTAGGAGAGATACTACTCCTTCCCCTTTGGACTCCAAGCCCAAGATAAAATCTCTATCTCAAATACTAATCCTTAAAGAATACACTATCTAAATGCACTCTGGTTGTCTGAGAATTATTCTAGTGAATTTTTACACTTGTGTTATATTCCAGATTTACATGTAACAACAGCTAGCAACATGTAGCAGCTCACCAGCCATTTAGCAGCCATATCAATTTCCATGCTGCATTCTGACTTTAAAAATTTAAAATACAACTTGCCTATATTAAATTTCATCCTTATTTTCTGAAATGTAGTTTATGTTATAAATTCCCATGCTCATAGCAACTTCACTCCCAGGGTAGATTTAATCTGGTCTGACCCACAAAACTTTGATGATACCACAGAAAGAGTCTTTTCACATAAACCAAGAGAAGTAAAATATCCATCTATTTGTGCCCAGAATGCAGATACAGGGTTCATAGAATTGAAAAGCCTCTCCTGAATGGTGGATTTGAAAATGATAAAATCCATTTTTTTTGTAGGAGTGTTGTAGTTTGTGTTCTTCATAGCAAAAGAGCCCACTGCAGATGAAGGAGTATCTGTCTCATGGTCACACCTTTCCCACTTATCAGTATGTGCTGTTGTTGAAACACAATAAAAACCAGACAAAACTGACCAAGCACACATGGGAGGAGCCACTGAGTGGCACATGTCACCCTGATGACATCTGAATGAGTCTCACTCTGCTCCACACTACATCAACCCAGAGTCTCACTGTACTTCCTACTGCATCACCCCAACGTCTCACTCTGTTCCACACTACATCACCACAACGTCTCACTCTGTTCCACACTACATCACTCCAACGTCTCATTCTGATCCACACTGCATCACCCCCAGGGTCTCACTCTACTTGTTACTGTATCACCCCAACGTCTAACTCTGCTCCACACTGCATCACCCCCAGGGTCTCGCTCAACTTGTTAGTGTATCACCCCAACGTCTCACTCTGCTCCACACTGCATCACCCCCAGCGTGTCACTCTGCTCCATACTGCATCACCCCCAGAGTCTCACTCTGCACTGCATCACCCCCAGAGTCTCACTGTACTTCCTACTGCATCATCCCAACGTCTCACTCTGCTCCACACTGCATCATCCCTAGTATCTCACTCTGCACTGCATCACCCCCAGGGTCTGACTCTACTTGCTACTGCATCACCCCAACGTCTCACTCTACTCCACACTGCATCAACCCAGAGTCTCACTCCACACTGTATCATCCCAGAGTCTTACTCCATATTGCATCATCCCCAGAGTCACACTCTGCTCCAGATTGTATCACCCCCAGAGCCTCACCAGCTCTCTACTGTGTGTGTGAGAAAGAGAGAGGAAGGTTTAAGGCTGTGTGTGTGTGTGTGTGAGGGAGGTTTGAGGGTGTGTGTGTGTGTGTATGTGTGAGAGGGAGGTTTGAGGGTGTGTGTGTGTGAGAGAGAGGGAGGTTTGAGGCAGGGTGTGTGTGAGTGGGAGGCTTGAGGCTGTGTGTGTGTATGTGTGTGTGAGAGAGAGGGAGAGAGGGAGGGGGAGGTTTGGGGCAGTGAGTGTGTGTGTGAGAGAGAGGGAGGTTTTGAGGCAGGGTGTGTGTGAGTGGGAGGCTTGAGGCTGTGTGTGTGTATGTGTGTGTGAGAGAGAGAGAGAGAGAGAGAGGAAGAGAGAGAAGGAGGTTTGAGGCAGTGAGTGTGTGAGAAGGAGGATTGAGGCAGTGTGTGAGTGTGTGAGAGGGACCCTTAATGATAGTCAGACCCCAATTTGTGTACTTAAAAATACCCATGATACTTCAATGCTGTGAAACCAGAGGCACCCACCAGAGGAAATGCATCTCTTTTATCTTCAGCATTGGGCCATTTCTGGAGCAGGTCCTGCACTGCAGAATCAGGGATTCTGGACAGGATATCAGAATAACAGGACTGAAAAAGGTACCTTTGGTGTGGGCTGTCAAACAGACTGGACCCACACTGCTCATGCAGGTAAAATGTTTTAATCCACTTCTGCAGTACAGTACCACCTGAAGGCCAGGCACTTACACTCCCCATTGTGTTTGCACAACAGCAGGCCCGCAGCATGGCGCAGTGAGTGATAGCCGATGGGGCTGGGGCTCAGCCCACTGGGTACTGGGGGGCTTTCAGCCCCACTTTCAGTGCCTTTGTGTGGGTCGGGGGGCATGCGGGCTGGAATGCGGTCGCGGCGTGGGCTGAATGGGGCTATGCCATCTGCCGCAGTAATACAGCCTCTCATGCACAGCAGCTCAGCGCTTATGTAATGTATTCAGCCCCACACAAAGCACCCAAACACACAGCACAGGATGACTCCTGTAAAGGCGTTCCTTCAGGCTGCATGGCAGCGGGCCGGACCACTTGTATTTCCCGCACCAACCAGCTGATGTTAGAAGCTCCTCTCCGTGCCCCAGAGCATCAAATTGGACAAATCCCCTCTGGAACAGGACCAGACACAGCCTCTGACTGTGTGTGAGCTGTTCTGAGGGAACTGGGGTCCACATGGGTAACATTTTAGGTAGGATAGATTTCAGACCTGATTAACAGATTTGATCCTCTCTAATCAAATATTTCTCTCTAATCAAACATGATCCTCTCTAATCAGACGTTCTTGTCCAGGCAGGTGGGCATCCCAGAACAGGGATAGAGCTGGGGAAAAAAATAGAAAGTCAAAATGGGAAGGAGATTAGAAGTTGAAAAATAATAGTCACATCTTAAAGATATCCTGTGAAGGCTTCCTGAACCTTGCCTTTGCCCTTGCCTGAGGAGTTCCTATGCCCTATGAGGCCTTCCTGTTCTTTGTGAGGTCTTCATGTGTTCTGTGAGCTCTTCCCCTGCCCTGTGAGCTCTTCCTGTGATCTGTGAGAACTTCCTGTTCTGTGTGAGGTCTTCTTGTGTTCTGTGAGCCTTTCCTGTGCCCTGTGAGCGCTTCCTATAATCTGTGAGCTCTTCCTGCTCCCTGTGAGGTCCTCATGTGTTCTGCAAGCTCTTCATGTGCCCTGTGACCTGTGTTCTGTGAGCACTTCCTATTCCCTGTAAGGGCTACATGTGTTCTGTGAGCTCGTCCTGTACCCTTTGAGCTCTTCCTGTTCCTTGTGAGTTCCTCCTGTGCTCTGTGAGTTCTTCCTGTGCTCTGTTCTTCCTTTCTTTCTATGTTCTGAGAGCTCTTCTTGTGTTATATGAGCTGTTCCTGTGCTCCATGAGCTCCTTCTGTGCTCTTTCTCTTTTTGCACCTATGCTAGGACCTGTTCATTAGGAACATATAAGGGTTCCGTTACTCTTCCTCACGCTTCTCCCTTCACCTGGGCCATCACTGCAGCTGCAGAGATTCTGGAGGACACAGTCACATGGTGAGGGACAGATACACAGTCTGTGAGGGGAAGGCTATAGCGGCAAGGAAAATTTTCAGAAATGGAGCCAAACAAATGAAAATGTGTGCCAAAGGTATTACTGTTCCCCAGTCGTGCAGGTGACAGTGAGGGCTATGTACCGTGCATGTGGCAAAGTAGCAAACAATACACAAAACTATAATAGCATTTTTAACAAAAAATAGACAAAAAATACACAAAATAACAAAACAAATAAACAAGTGAAACTACTTAGCTGAGTTGATAACAGTGAATAGCCTCACCTCCCCATTAATTGGCCACACTAAAAGAAGATGTGAAGCAGATTCAGTTTTTTTTTAGAAGTGCTGATTTTGAAGCACGCATGCTACAACATGTCTGGCTACACACATAAAAATGTATGCTGGAATCGTTACAAATGCAAACTGCACTCGTAACAAATAAAACAAAAACATACAATAGCTGTGTACATTGTCCTTATATCGTCCAATTATCTGTGTACTTGGCAGCAGGCTAGCAACTCAGTTAACACTGTCACATGGTGATGGACTGAAACACTGTCACATGTGACCTATTTGGCACATTCACACATCGTAACTGTTTTGCTTTTCTGGTGAAATTCTGATGAATGTCCCAATTTGGATTTAAAGACATGTCAGTAAGGTCATGACTGTGTTTTGTTCTAAAAATGCGCTTTGGTTTGTGTCTCAGCATTCTTTGAGGTCCACCACTCTCTGGATCATATTCAGTTATTATAAATAAACACTTTTACACACCCTGTCTTGTCAAAGCCTTATTCACCTTTAGAGAGCTTGTGTAATGGCCTGGAGGCTTGTCCTGTCAAGCATTATTCACCTTCATAGCAGCTGTTTAACGGTCCTGTAAAGTGTTTACATGCGGGGGAGTGTGTTTTCATCTCTGCAGTGGAGGGAGGGAACTATCCACTAGAACTGGAACTTGTTTTCTTTTACAGCCTCCACCCTGAGTAACAGACACCAACACACATTCTTTCCCCTTTGCCACTCAGATCCATCCCTCCGCGTGTGTGTGTGGGATGCTCTAAGGGCTGCCAGGGCCACCAAACCAGCTGCCATCGTGAATGATTGCTACATGAAGGAAAAACAGCCAATTGCACAGAGGAGGAACTGCAACATGTGGATCTTGTATCATGAATAAAAAAAAAATTGGAAACAGCTATTCTTTTAAACCCTCACACATAAATTCACAGTAAAATTCTATTGAAATGTAACTGATTTGTCCCTGAGTTTCTAAGGAAAAAATAAATTCCCTGCCAGCGAACGCAGCCACCATTCCCACGGTGATAAACGGAGCAGACAGCATTACCTTGTCTAGTCATCTATTCAAATGCATTTTTGCTTATTGCAGCTGCTCCCAGTGGTCCAATGACACTTTTTTGGGCATCCTCAGAATAGGGTTCCGAGTCATTTTCGATCGCATGTAACGGGCAAACGGTTTGGAAAATCAAAAATCCATCTGATAACTTTTGTGAGGTTCGGTCTGAAGACCATTTGTACCAATTTTGAGGAAGAGTGGACAAAATGTGTGGCCTGTGAAATTCTTTTTAACTTTTCCATAATATCCAATATGGCGGAAAATATATCATGAAGCATAATTTTGGTTCAGGAGTGTATGATCACGATGTCCTCAGATGCTGTGTCCTCTGTATCCTCTTTTCCTCCTCCATTTCTTTGTGTTGATGTTCATTTTCATAATGACGGTCATCAGTGTATCAGCTGTTTTCTAATCTTCAAGAATCGTTGCCTGGCGATGATGATAGTGTTCGAAGCTTCATCTGAAAAGTATAAAAGAACACAAAGCAGTGACAAAAACAGAACACAGGATAAGCAATACAAAGGCAAACAGGGGTAACCAGGGGAACTTTGTCATGATTTTGCAGCAGCTTGTCAGCCAGACCTTTTTAAAATCGTAACAGATCTTACATAAGACTAGCTTGCATCTAAACCTAACCCACCTTCCTTTCTGATACTTGAAGTTAATTTTAATTCAAAGGTATTCACTCTGGGAGCCTCTGGGCGGCTCTCAGGATAAATCGTTGCCCAGGAGCCATGAGGTCGGGGCTCTATCCTCCGGTCTCGCCATTGCCAGCTATGGTCAGAGGTCTTCCTTGGCAAAGCAACAATTGGCCAGCCTCACCCGGGATTCGATACAGGGCAAGCCGTATGTTCGTTGGTTTCATCGCCATAGCACCCTCTCTGTCATGCTGGGAATCTGTGGCAGCTTGAACCGACCGTACGCTGACTATGTCTTCCTCCAACATCGTTGGCAGTGTGCAATTATTGGTGCGGCTGCAACATGAATAGAAGCAAGATTGTCATCACATGAATTGGAGGAGTCACATACTCAACCTCTCCTCCCTAGTGAGGTCAACTAGTTCGGTTGAACAAGTTCGGGTTGGGAAAACTACAGGGTAAAAAATTTATTCAATTTTAGAAAGAATAAATTATAGATAGGTCTTAAAAGTATAATAAAAGACACTTCCACAGCAGCAGAAGCATGTGAAGGAGATTCATTGAGTTAGAATGTGGTGTTGACTCATTGAGTCACAATGTGGTTTCGACTCATTGGACCTCATTAATGAAATGTGAGCTGAACAAATTTGATCATAAATCACTCGTAAATGCATTTACACAAAAAAGTGTGGGATTTATCAAAGTTTTCCTGCATCAATTTGTTCGTAGGATCCGAAGATATTTCACAAGTGCTTTAAACTGTTCATATTGTATGCGTACATGGAAAAGCATGGTTCTAAAACATGTTTTTTATGTTTTTGCTTTTATTATTCCTTTCACTCACTTTTTATTTGGATTAAAAGCAAGTAGCAAATAATTTGTTAGTAATATATTAATATTATGATGGTTCAAATTGTTATTTAAAACCACTATTGGATTAAACATTTAAACAGATAATGCTTCATTTGTGTAGTCCTGATTATTCAAAATAATTCTTGGAATTTTACATTATTTCCATAAAACACATGAACGACGTTCCTTTAAATAAGGAGCAGAAACCATTGCTAAGGTCTTCATTGCTATGGCTGACCTCGCTCTATTAGTGCTAAAGAAAACTTAAGCAGTCAACACGTCTCCAAAACACCGCTGAAATAGGACTGTCATAGTACATTTACGTTCGTATTACATTCTTATTTAATAAACATACATTCTTATGTTATTGGACTAATATACCCAGCTGATTGGGCCATTTACTGTGTTGGAATTTGTGATCTGATCTTCTCCTGTCTTTCAAAGATAAATTGAAACATTACAATTGTTATTCTTTTTATACAAAGTAAAATGACGTTAAAGTTAGTGTTTGAAAAGGAAAGGGACTACAGAGTGGAAGAGGCAGATGAGGGCACACTGTTATACAGGATCCTAAATACGTAACAGTTGTAATTTGAACAAAAATATTTTACTTGGGATTCATTCCAAGATGATTTTGGGAAAACGTGTTTTTCATGTGTCATTACCACTTTGGCCAGACATGCACCCACAGGATTTATGGTAACCAACGATAAAGATGGTATACAAAACCTTACCTTCAGAGTTGGAGGGTAATTGATCCAAGATGAGAGAAAACAGATCGCTGTCACCCTCCATGGTAATTCCAGCCATAAACGTCTCTCCAATAATTTGGCCAATGTGTTCATCCATTGTAAACAACTTGGCCAAACTCTTCACCTCCTACTGTGGCTGACATGCTTCTTTTGTGAGCTTGGGTTTTTTTCTTTGCCTCCAGTTTCATGTTGAACAATTTTCTTTTAACCTGCTGCAGCATACATGGAACTTTTGACACCGAGTTTACTGCAACAGTTATTTCTTCTCAGGCTTTGGTCTTCCACGGCCCCAACACTCCATTACTTACACTATTGAACAAAATGTATGTATTTTTTTTATTCTACCTCCATTAACAACACTTCAGTTGCTGCTTCAGAAATGTTTTTCTTTTGCCTTTTCTCTGTCATCTCTTTACATTGCCAACAAAGGGATTCCAGACTTCTCATATGGTATTTCAGGGGCGTGGATTTATGCTAAATGAAACTTCAGTGAAGGCGCTTCGCATTTACGATTGATTGGTATTTACCAACTTACGCATAGGGATACAAATAAATGCTGTATCTATGCGTGTTTAAATTTGGTGGCAGTTGTTTGTTCATATCTGTTGATGCATAAATTTACACATAGTTTTACAAAAATATTGATAAATGAGACCCATTGACTGAGAGTGTGGTGGAGATTCATTGAATTAGAATGTGGTGGAGTTAATGAGCTAGCTTGCTTCAAATGAATTAGCTGGTACGCTGCAATGTACATCTCGGCCAAGTTGTTCATGTTTTTTACGAACTAGCTAGATTCAAAGTCGGGCAAGAGTTAGTGGTAAAAAAAGTACAATTTTCATGTAGCATTTTCTGTCTTTCATTTATTCTGTCGTCTTCTGCATTTCTGTCACATAAAACAATGCAATAAAAAGTCAAGTTAGTCAAGTTTCTCCTATTTTTATAATAGCAGCCTGACTAGATAGGAGAAGTGGAAACCAATTCATAGAAAATATACTATGATGTAGTTTACTTTTATCCATTCCCTTGTAACATTGTATCCATTCCTTTTATAAGTGGTGTGGTGCAACAACATACAACACACTCCTTCAAAATGAACAACAGTGTGTAAGTCAGAATGCAGCTCACAACCCCCAGCATTAATTTAGTCTCTGCACAGTTATAGGTAAAAAAAACACTATCAGAAAGTTCCTCTTCCAAGGTATTCAGTAGCGCTCAGTAGTGGAGGTAGCTGTGTAGATCAAACAGGCAGAATTTTTAAACCAACTGATAGTCAGCCCATTTTCACACTTGAACACACCTACCCCCACTTGTGGGGTTAAGTGGGCGTAGATGTTAGAATGTCGGAAAGTTACAAAAATGTTGTCTGACACAGGCTCCCCATTCCGATGTCCTAGCAAATGCTTGTAGCTGCTTTCCATCTTTCCAAGCAGGAGTTCGCCTGAAGTGTGCAGCAGCCTTAAGCATAAAGTAGAGATCCACTGATTTATAATGATGTGGAGATTCACTGAACTACTATGAGGTTGAGATTCACTGATTGAGAATGTGGTGAAGACTTGCTGAGTTAAAATGGGGTGGAGACTTATTGAGAAATGGTGCATAACAGACTTGATTAGCAGTTTAACACTAGAATGTGAGCCATGACATTGATCAGGAACATCAGTATAGTGAATCGTGCTGAACACTTACAAAGAGGAGACTTTTTTGCACTTTTAAACCATATTGCGTATCCATTACATAATGGATTTATTTCTGTCAAGCGAATCAACAGTTCCTGTTAAGCTTTAAATTCCTTTAAGGAAAGCCCATAAAGCAGCTAGGAAGGCTCTCATATACCCATTTTTTCAGCTATCCTTTCAGAAGTGTAATTTTCCAGCTGTTCATGGGAGAGAGAGGTAACTCCGCTCTATGCTAGTTACCTGATCCTGAATGTGCAGTAAGCTCATTCACATGAGAGTTTCCATACCAAACTACACCCACGCAAGTCCCATCAGCTCCTTTACCTTCCCCTTCTGTGTGTGTGTGCGCAGGCCTGAGCTGCAGTAAGGGCTCATATACACGTGCACGTGCTCACTTGCTTGCTCGTATGCTCACAAACACACACACACACACACACACACACACACACACACACATACAGCAATTCTATCACAAAATGAATTTGGTAACTATTTACTCAATGTACCTCAGCTGTTGCTGATTACTCCTTGAATAGTTTGTTTCATTGTTTATCAAGGAGGATAAATGGTAACAAGTTAAGGCATGACAGGTTTAAAGGTAACCAGCTGCCACTGACTCACACACACACATACACCCACACTCACATGTACACTCTCTCTCTCTCACACACATACACACACACATACACTCTCACACACATGCACACATACACACTCCCACACAATAACATACACTCCATGTTCAGAATTATTCACTTGTTTACTAATTCCCTATATCGTATTTTCTACACTATCTAAGGGACAAGAGTTTTCAAACAATGGAATCTTGACCTTACAAGTATTGAATAAAGTTTCTAAACCAAATTCTGTGCTTGGTGTGTGTGTTTACATATCTGGTATCCCCATGCTTAATTTAATGGTCTACAGCACTTTACCAGCTCATATTAACTTGCTAGCTAACTTTACAAGCTAGCAAAATGTATCAAGAGCAATCAACTGAACTGTTTCCTCGAGCTTTTGCCTCTTCATCTACGGTTACCACATGCTCGCATTGCATCATGGTATAGAACAAAACAATTGAGGGAACATCCACAGCACACTGCTTTCACGGTGCATTATGGGAATTTTATTAGTGGACTAGTTAGCGATTGAAAAATTCAGTTAAGTATTCGAACAGCTCTACAATATAGCCGATTCACTAATGAGTTCACTAAATTGGCTATAGGGAACAATTTTGAACACAGCCAGGATGTAGCTCCAAACCACCATGCAGTATTCTGGGGACAGGGCAGCAGTCATCGCTGCTGATTCCGGGGGTCATTTCCTGCCCTGTATTTTACAACTATGCTTGTTGAACTCGTTGTTAAGATCAATATTAAAAATCATATATAAAAAAAGTTATCTGCTTTTATGTGTAAGAGTGTAGACTAATGAGAATCTCAACATGCTTTTAGAAATATGCTGACATCATTGAGCTCCCTCTCACTCTCTCTTCTTCTGACTTTCGACTCTCAATGACATAACTGCTTGGTCCCATGTCATGACTGTTTTGAGAAACAGAATATTAATTAGCACATGTGAAATCACTGAAAATGAAAAGTTAAAAAAGTTAAAAGTAGGCTGTCCTTTGTGTGTATTGGTATCAGAGAGGAAGCTGCATTCAAAAAGGCAGTGTAGTTTTTTGCTTTGAGTTCCTTCCATATAAATTCTTTAGAAGGCTAATATCAAAACAAAGGGTATTGCACACAGATGGGCCAATGATCTTTTCATGGATTTTGAACATTAATTAAATGCTAAATGATGTTCATCAAGGATAGATGTTAGAAACGATCACTGAAAAACTGAACACTGTATGAATATTTATTAATGAATAATGATTATTTTGTCATTAGATTAATTGTTTCTGGGAATGTTGTTACCTTTTTTTACAGGTTCTTCAGGGGTTGAAAGAGATAGGGAATCTAACCTGTAGTCTGCATTCCAGAACCTTCCATGAAGCTTCAATGATGTTTATATCTGGGGTCTTGCTAATAAATAAAACACTAACAAATGAAAAGGATCCTGCATGGCAAGAAGTTACAGCTGCAGTGAATGCTGTTGGTTCTGAGAGCTGAACACAAAGAGAAATTTAAAAAATGTATGTAAAGATGTTAAGTTAAAGCCCAAGAAGAGTCTTAATGCCAGTGTGGATGCAATATGTGCTGGTAAGGGAGTGCCTCCATTTTATTTTGGACTCTAGGGTGTGGTATTGAAACCATTTCTGCTCTGTATGTGCATACACCTGGGCATTTGTGTGACTGCGAGTATGAATTATTTTGAAGTGTTTTTGGTGTTCATGGATTTGCTCTTGAGTTCATTTAGCATAGTACAGAGGGTCCTCGGCTTACGAACGAGTTCCATTCCTACAACTTGTCGTAAGCCGATTTTCGACTTAAGTCGGAATTTAGACCTAAATGACACCTTAAGTCACTCACACTGTACACACAACACATGAAGGACATATAAAATACAGTAATTAAATGAAACATTAGTGAAAAAGAAAGAGAAGATTTTATTATCTTTATTTCTGTGGTTGTATTTACGAAACAAACTGCGTAGATCGAAACTAGGTTTTGCTGTGCTTTTACTAGGTAAGTAATGTATGGGAGTGCGTCGTAACCACGAAACAACGTAACTCAAGGCCGTCGTAACCCGAGGACCTCCAGTATATGTGTTATAATCTTGGAATATGAGAACACATTCAGGAAAGAATGTCTGCACCACAAGGTGCACCTGGCTATATAAAATAGCTTTGTATTCCTCGGCTGTAATTCATAGTGTCATAATGGGATCCTGCGGGTCCAGTCAGAGTGCTGCCTACAGCAGATCCACCATGTTTAACAGTCAAACTGCTCCCTGCAGCAGATCCACCATGTTTAACAGTCAAACTGCTACCTACAGCAGATCCACCATGTTTAACAGTCAAGCTGCTGCCTACAGCAGATCCACCATGTTTAACAGTCAAACTGCTACCTACAGCAGATCCACCATGTTTAACAGTCAAACTGCTACCTACAGCAGATCCACCATGTTTAACAGTCAAACTGCTCCCTGCAGCAGATCCACCATGTTTAACAGTCAAGCTGCTACCTACAGCAGATCCACCATGTTTAACAGTCAAACTGCTACCTACAGCAGATCCACCATGTTTAACAGTCAAACTGCTACCTACAGCAGATCCACCATGTTTAACAGTCAAAATGTTCCCTGCAGCAAATCCACCATGTTTAACAGTCAAACTGCTACCTACAGCAGATCCACCATGTTTAACAGTCAAACTGCTACCTACAGCAGATCCACCATGTTTAACAGTCAAAATGCTCCCTGCAGCAAATCCACCATGTTTAACATTCAAACTGCTACCTACAGCAGATCCAACATGCTGAACAGTCAAAATGCTCCCTGCAGCAGATCCACCATGTTTAACAGTCAAACTGCTACCTACAGCAGATCCAACATGCTGAACAGTCAAAATGCTCCCTGCAGCAAATCCACCATGTTTAACAGTCAAACTGCTACCTATAGCAGATCCAACATGCTGAACAGTCAAAATGCTCCCTGCAGCAAATCCACCATGTTTAACAGTCAAACTGCTCCCTGCAGCAGATCCAACATGTTTAACAGTCAAACTGCTCCCTGCAGCAAATCCACCATGTTTAACAGTCAAACTGCTACCTACAGCAGATCCAACATGCTGAACAGTCAAAATGCTGCCTACAGCAGATCCAACATGCTGAACAGTCAAAATGCTCGCTACAGCAGATCCACCATGTTCAATGTGAGGAAGCAGTATGCTGTGAAGGCTCCCACTGACTTCCTCTGAACATAAGCTCATGCATTAAAACAGGGAAACACAGTGTAGCACGATGATTAGGGAGCTGGGCTTACACCTCAGAAGTAATGGGGCTGGTTTCCTGGTAAGGCACTGCTGTTGTACCCTTGAACAATAAATGTAACCTAAATTGCTTCACCACAATATTCAGCTGTAGAGAATTGTGTTTCTCTAGATGCAAATTTCACGTACCCTTTTCTTATTTTACACTTCCATTATTTTGTGTGATGGATTTGGATTAGTTACTGTCGTGCATTTTCGATGAAACTGACTCACCACAGTACAATGCACATGTCTTATGCTAACAGGTAGTTTTATACTCTCTTCCTTTCACACTGCAAATGCCAGACGAGTTCAGCAAGCTTATCATGTCAGGCACCCATCTTCAAGGCCCAATTTCCTCATTTTCCTACCTTGTTAGTTGGACAGCCTATGGAACCAGTCAGAGAGCAGAGAGCCCCCCTCCTCCCCCCTCCTACAGTAATATCAGCTGAGTGTGGGTATTCTGTCTGTGGCTGCTCTCGAAGCACATTTCTGTGAGGCCGTCCGGCAAAGGGCATCCACGCTGGAAAATCACAGGCTGCTCTCTGAATTGCGGGGTGCATCTATCTGATTCGGGATTTGCAGCTCTCTGAATCATGGGGTGCAGCTCTTTGAATTGTGGGGTGCAGCTCCCTGAATCAGAAGGTGCAGCTCTCTGAATTGCAGGGTGCATCTCTCTGAATAAGAGGTGCAGCTCTCTGAATCAGCAGATACAGATCTCTGAATTGCTGGGTGCAGACTTGGCTGCTCTGTGAATCAGGGGGTTCAGTCTGAGCAGCTCTCTGAATCGCAGGGTGCAGACTTGTCTGCTCTCTGAATCGCAGGGCGCAGCCTGCCCAAAGCGTCGGCACTTGAACTGTGTCATTCAGCAATGGGCTTATGCTCAGAGCAAGCTGCTATGAGCCTTAGTTCTCCTGACCCCTCAATGCAGTCGGATATTGGCGCCTAATCCCCTTTTTCAGCCTCGCCGTTTTGTGGGTTTGACTTCTTTCTCTCCGCAGTTCCCTTTTCCCTTCCTTTTCTGCTGTGTCCCCCCGTCCCCACTCATTCTCATTGACCATCTCTCTTTCTCTCCATCTCCTGCTCCCTCCCCCCCCCCCCCCCCCAGGCCCCAGCATTCCGCCGGCTCTCCTCTGGCTTGGGTCCGGGCACAATGTGCCCCCAGTGCTGGGGGATTATCCATTGAGAAGACTGTGGCAACTTTGCCGCTTGGCTCCACAGTGAAGCTGGCTCTGTGATGGAATGTAAATGTGTGAAAAGGAATGCAAGAATGGGCAGAGTGGGGAGACAGACCAGGGGTAGGGGTGTGGGGGCAGACAGACAGGGGCCGGTGGCCATACTGATAGACAGGTTTACATCTTCTATGTGCTGAAAATATCCTCTTTTGGACAAAAGCTTTGGAAAGAGAAATACTGACAAAACAGTGTTGACCCTGTATTAATGTATACAAGAGTGTTTTTTAAAATACCTTTTCTGTCTGATACTGTGTTTATTTAGTGAACCCCTTCAGCATACACCCCTTTACAGTACCTGATCACTTTCAGCTCTCCTTCTCTCTGGTGGTAGGACATGTTTATCTTACCGCTTGGGTCACGATGTTTTCAATTTTATTCATATGAACTCTGATATAATAATAATAATATTAATAATAATAATAATAACCTGAATTATCTTGGTAGATCTGCAAAATATAAAAATCTAAATTCAAATCGATCAAAACATACCATACTAGTTTTACTTTATTTTTTATTTATTTACTTCATTTATACAATCATTCAATTAATTAATAGATTCATTTCATGCAAATATTTAATTCATGCATACACTTATTTTACACAAACATAACAAACATGTTCATAGAGTGCAGCGGCGAAATGCTTGCATTTAGTTTTTGCTTTAATGTTCAGTTATGTTTGAATAACATTATGACAGTTGTGTTTTTATAACAGCGTGACAGTTGTATTTGTGTTTGACAGCTGAGACACTGTGGCGCAGTGAACCCTGAGCCCTGCATTGAGCCCTAATCCCTGCACTGAGTTCCTCACTGAGCCCTGCAATGAGCCCTGAGCACTGCATTGAACCCTGCAGTGAGACCTGCACTGACCCTACACTGACCCCTGAATGGAGTACTGAGCTCTGCACTGAGCCATACAATGAGCCCTGCACTGAGACCTAAGCCCCACACTGAGGCCTGCACTGAGCTCTGCACTGAACCCTACACTGAGCACTGCACTGAGGCCTTCACTGAGCCATGAACCCTGCACTGATCCCTGGTCCATTTACTGAGCCCTGCACTTACCTCTGCACTGAGCCCTGCACTGAGCCCTGCACTGAGCTCTGCACTGAGCCCTATGCTCTGCATTAAGCTCTGCACTTAGCCCTAAGCTCTGCATTAAGCTCTGCACTAAGCTCTACATTGAGCCCTACACTGAGACCTGCACTGAGACCTGCACTGAGCCATGAGCCCTGCACTGAACCCTAAATTGATCTCAGGGGCATTTACTGAGCCCTACACTCACCTCTGCACTGAGACCTGCACTGAGCTCTTTACTGAGCCCTACATTGAGCTCTTTCCTGAGCCCTACACTGAGCCCTGCACTGAACTCTGAACGGTGCTCTGCACCGAACCCTGAGCCTTGCAATTTACCCTGCACTGAGCCCTAAGCCCTGAACTAAACCCAACACTTAGCTCTGCACTAAGCCCTGCACTGACCTCTACACTGAGTCCTAAGCCCTGCACTGAGCCCTACACTGAGCCTTGAGCCCTACATTGAGCTCTGCATGGAGTACTGAGCCCTACAATGAGCCCTGCACTGAGTCCTGAGCCCTGCACGGAAGCTCAGTAAAGAGCGAGCCACTCCACAGTAGTGTCTACATTCCAGACCTTCAGTGGTCTGCATGTATACTGACTAGACCACAGAGCTAACACTACTAGAGCAGTCACTCAATTTCAGGCCATTACATTACATTATAGGCATTTTGCATAAACCTTTATCCAGAGCAACATATAACTCAAACATTCAGTGTACTACAGTACATTGAGGGATTAAAAACATTGAAAATGTATACATATTTTGTTTTTGTGTAATTACCATTTTGTAGTATATGTGTATTTGGCTTTTGTGTGATGTCTGAAGGCAAAGTTTGGTCAGATATAAGATTATATGGTGTAAATTGGAGAGTTTGGTTTTTACATGGAAGTTTGAAGTTTGTGGAGATGAGAGTGTAGTTTGGCAATTGTGTTTAGAGTTTTGGGAAATGGAGCACAAGTTTTCTACCGCAAACTTGTGATGTGAGGGTGTTTTATTTTTGATTGCATAATTAGAGCGACTAAATTGATTGTTAATATTTCAGTGTTTGCGACCACAAAAGTGTCACTATATAGCAAATATTTTTGCGCTGAGACTATTCCTAAGTAAATTTGGCCCTAAGAGTCAAAATTGTTCCCACACTACTCAGAACCTCAGGATGGACACATAAAAGGGCCATGGGTGAATTCACAAGTTTTGGGTCCAGAAAGACCTGAAGGTAGATGAAGAGGACACATGATAGGTGGAGGAGGAGGGGGAGGAAGTGGAAAGGAAAAGGGCAAGGATGTTGCTGATGAGATCCATGCAACTCTAGATGACCATGTCTTTGTTCATGGGATGTCAATGAGGGAAGCTGGGCATAGAGCAAATCTGAGACACTTCCCAGTAGCCTCTATTATCTGGACCTTCAGTGGACTGCAAGATCATGTATACTGACTAGGCCACAAGGAGCCAGCACAACCAGAGCAGCCACTTCACATTATCATTTAGGACAATGTCAGTTTCCACCAGGCTGCTCGGGTTCATGACTGGTTCAGTAACAACCCATATTCTTCATTTGTAATCCATAGAGAAGTTTTTCAGAATCAGGGTAGGTTTAAAACCGAGACCCATACATCCATGCTCACCTCCTCCAGGCCATCATGGAGGCTTTTTTAGATATTACAGTTGAGGCTTGCCAGGAGATGGATAAGACAGCAAGGGTTTTTCCTCCAATGCCAGGCTAGGGCTAAGATTGCCTGTGATGTTGATGAGAACCTCTGACCAGAGACAGGATGCTGAAGCAGAATAAATGTGATTTCTTTTCGGAGAAACATTTTTTTTTTTCATTAGTTTATGTTGGTAAATGTGGGCATGTTTTACTGTATTCTATGTTCTTTATTAATTGCATATTTTTACAGTACATTTACTTACTGTCATCAATTTCAGTTTACTTTATTTTACATTTTAGGCATTTTCCTTCTTAATACAAAAGTGTACTGCAGTACATTTAGATATTAAAAACTGTAAAAATTAAATATCTTTTGTTTCTTTATATTGTGTCCATCATGCAAAAAGGTTGTTCTGGGGGAAAAACATAAGCACCATTATTCATTGCAGTAACAGGATTTTACAGTCGTGTTTTGAATTGATCTCACTGTATCAATGATCATTTTGTAGTGTATGTGTATTTGATATCTTTTGTGTGATATCTGAAGGCAAAGTTTGGTTTAGATGTAAGATTACATGATTTTGAGTGGAGAGTTTGGTTGTATTACTCTCACAGAGTAATAATGCCCTTTTCAGCAAGTTCAGCCAAAAAGGGTCAAATCAGATGAAGAAAGACATCATGTGTAGTATTCTGAAATGTGTGAACTCTATAGGTAACTCTATTGGTAAATACATAGACACCGTATTCATTGTTCCAGACCCCTCTGCATTGGATGAAAACATAACCAGCTTATGCCAGCTTGTTCAATTACATGACATGCTTGTGAAAACGTCTGGTTTTTAAATCTTTTACTACCCCCCCTCCCCCTTCCTCATAGGCATCTGCTCATCTATGCCTCTATCATTGCAGGACCTAATGGGCAAGGTCCCAATGGGCGGGGCCATCATGGGCGGGGCTCTTACAGGCAAGGTTCCAATGGGCAGGGCCCTAATGGATGGGACCCTAATTGGCGTGACCTAATGGACAGGACACTTATAGACAGGGAACTAATGGACAGGACCCTAATCGGCAGGACCATAATGGATGGGACCCTTAAGTGTAGGGATCTAATGGACTGGACCCTAATCAGTGGGATCATTATGGGCTGAACCTTTATGGGCAGGGACTTAATGGACGGGACCCCACTCAGCGGGAAACCTAATGGGCAGGGCCTAATGAGGGCTGGATGAGCTCATTTCTGGGGCTGGAGCAACCTGGAGCCTATCAGTAGAGTTTCCTAGCAGCACCTGTCTGCTTTATTGCTCTTGAGAGTCACTTATACCAGGTACATTCCCCTTCTCCCTCCATCCCCCTCTCTCTTTCTCCACCACATGTGTTTTTCCCCTCTGCCTCTCTCCCACTCCACTGGTTGTGTTTTTTTCCTCTCCCACTCTCCTCCTCCACTGGCTGTGCTTTCCCCCCTCTCCCTCTCTCCTTCCACCATCGCCTGTGTTTTTCCCCTCTCCCTCCATCCCTCTCTCTTCCTCCACCACGTGTTTCTGTGTGAATAGCTCCCAGTGGCCTCCTGCCAAAGCTCTTCTTTAAACCTCAGCCTGAGTGAAGGCCCCCCTTTTATGTGTGGGGCCTTGGAGTGGCACTGGGGCTTTTAGAGCTATTGTTGTGAAGATGAGGCCTGGCTGTGAGGAGAAGGCACAATGAGCGCCGGCTGGGGCCTCATGCAGTCCCAAAGGCAGGCCTGTACCTTAATGCACAAAACTTTGCAGTCGCCGTGCCTGGGGGGAAGAGGAGCCACAGACAGCCAGGGGAGACAGTTGTCCTTTTGAGGATGGACGGAGCACGTGGAGAGACCACAATCCGGAGGGGACAGTGTGCCATGCAGCCCGCTGTGACCGCTCTGGGCCGGGACACTTCCTTTCAGGGCCTTGTCGCCACCCCCTGCACTCCCTCCGCCGTTCTGAATATTAATTAAGCTCTGATTGTACATTTCCTGGGGCTACTTTCACTTTGATGAAGACTTGCACCACTTCTGAACATAGAAATGTATGTGCAGATGTCAAGAAATCAAAATAACCAAGGTTCGAGTGGTTTGAGTTGTGGCAGACCTCCAGGAAAAAAGCTTTTTACCCCCAGCCAGTACCACTAAGCACAAAATGCCTGACAGGGTCAAAGGTCATGCTGAGCATGGCATTTGGACAAGATGTCCCAAATTCATAAGCTGAATGTTTCTTGGTGCTGAAACACTTACTGATTGTTGGCAGTGTTTTGCATAGGTGGCCAGGATAATTTGGCAGGAGTATGCAGAAGTACTTGGTGAAATATGTGAACTCACTGTTGATTAGTGACTCTATATTTCCCTGTAGCCTGGCTATGGACCTCTGTGACCAGCACATATGTGAGCTAGAAACTGCAAGAAAGGCAGGATTCACATGGTATGGAAAACACCATCCATGTAAACCCAGCTATCCCACAGTTACATGGGCTACACCTGTAAATCCCACCACTGTGTATTCTTGAGGAGAGTCTCAGTGCTGACAACCTGATGATGTTAGTCTGTCTCACAGGGTGCTAGTACACCATGCAGGGCTAGCTGCTGTCTGGGACCAGGTCAGAGAGGCCCTGTTGTCTGAGACAGGGTCAGAGAGGCCCTGCTGTCTGGGACAGGGTCTGTGAGGCCCTGCTGTCTGGGAGAAAGGTTTTTTCTCAATACCAAGAACGCAAGAAGGTACATGTGTTCTTGAGAAGATTGTACTTGCCAACCGTTCTTGAGAAGAGCAGTCTTGCAAGTTTGCAAGGACAGAGACTGAACTAAAAAGAGTTTTGAGATGGATGTGTACTTGCTTACTTGCTACTGCGCAACACCCCATGCGCAGCTCATTTTATCAATGGCAGAATGACAGTACTGGTAACATTTGAATGAAGTTTCTTTTTATTGTGTTTATATTACATTTATTTTCACCTCTGAAATACCCAGCTGCTTGGCCAATATAATAAAGCTTACAACAAACTTAAAACTCATGATTGTTGGCCTGGGAGCCCTGAGGTCGGGGGTTCAATCAATTGCTGGCTATGGCCTGAGGTCCCCCTTGGCAAGGCAACAATTGGCTAGCCTCACCTGGGATTCGATACAGGGTAAGCCAGCTAAGTTTGTTCGTTGGTCTCATCACCATAGCGCATGCCTGTTGAAGCACGAACTGATGGTATGCTGCCTGCATCATCCTCCATCGTCATAGGCAGTGCGCAATTAGTGGTGCGGCTGCTGTGTGAAAAGTAGTGAGGGTGTTGTCGGAGGAGTGAATCGGAGGAGTCACATGCTCAACTTCTCCTCCCAAAGCTGTCAGAGTGGGTGCTGCAATGAGATCAACCAGTTTGGTTGAACAAGTTCAGGTTGGGAAAAAACATGGAAAAACTCGGGGTAAAAATATCAGTTGGCATTTTACTCTAAGGAGATTTTATCAATTCTTGGTTACTTGCATTCTTGAGTATTGGAACCGTACTTGCACTATGAATGATTACATCAAACAAGCACATGAGAACGCAAGAATACCCAAGAATGCATATTGAGGCCCTGCTGTCTGGGACTGGGTCTGCGAGGCCCTGCTGTCTGGGACAGGGTCAGAGAGGCCCTGCTGTCTGGGACAGGGTCAGAAAGGTCCTGCTGGAAGAGTAGGTGGAACGTAAGCATACGTGTAGGGGAGGTGGAAGCGTATGGCTTCTTTCAGGGACTAATGTCTCTCCCTGTTGTCCTTTTCCTTTCATGAGCTGCAAAGTCATGACTTGCTCTTAGGAAACAACAAATAAACCAACGCATTAGTCAAAGAAATCTCCTGTGAGTCGTAGCACAGGCTGGACTGTGGCTACGGCTGCAGCTCAAGCTGGGTGAGTTCAGATTTGGGTTCTGTCCTCAGTTAGAAGGCATGAAAACAGCAGAGGTTTCCCACAGCCAGGTAGGAACGAGGTAGGAAGAGATGATGAAAATATTTCCAGCTGGCAGTGGGACATCAGACAAGTTTCTTTTTCTGACCAGGAAAATGCCAGACATGGGGTCTGTCTGGAGGGGACACGGGGTCCTGTATGAGAGCATTAGGGGACAAAGTCACCATCGCCCCCAGTGCTGCCTCTTTAGCTCTGCAGGAGGGCACTGCTGGACCTCAACCACTGGGGAAGACTAGGGCACTGCTGGACCTCAACCACTGGGGAAGACTGACCTCTACTGAGGGCCACTTTCTCACTGCAGTCAGTGGAAATTCACCCCACACCTTTCACTCTCTGCTTCTCTCTCTCTCCTACAATATCCCTCCGTCTGTCTCTCTCTTTAAGTCTCTCTCTCTCTCTCTCCCTCTCTCTCTCTCTCTCACACACACACACACACACACAGTTTCTCTCAGAGAGAACTGAGTGTAGCTGAATTATCTGGCAGTCCCCTCCTCACACAGCACAGGAGAAGGAGCAGATGTTGTTCCCAGGAGAGATATGGGGATAGTCTGACCCACCAAAGACACAAAAACACTTCATTATCTTTATCAAGGTCCAAGCTCTGCTAAGTGGTGATGAAAGTACAGCTGGACCCATTTAGAGGCTGCATTGTTCTACATGCTTAAAACATGATTCCAGCAGATATGTAACGCCACATACTAGTGAGTACTATTTTAATAACAGTATTAGTTACCTCAATAATGCTTTTAAATCTCTAAGAATGACCATAGCAGCACCCTGTCCCTACCATCAACATCCAAAAAATTGATGTGTAAGGCTAAATTATTTAATTTGTAGGTTATATATTTGTCCATTTGATTTCATTATTCAAGCAGTCACTCACAAGCAACTTTCTCAGAATCCTCTGCAGGATGATGGCCTTCTCCATCTAATAGGATTTCAAGCAACACTACTAAATTCCCTTGGGAACTGAAATGTTTCTTGTTCTTAAACACTGAACAACAATGTTCACTAAAAGATGAGGGACTGTGCAAACCAGCGGGCCTTTGTGTAGCAGAGAAAACCCACTAGTCTCCTTCACAACACAGACACACACATTTATTCAGCACAGACAAGTGTATAATGTGATTATAACTCCAGAAAAACTGGTGTGTATTCCCTGTCTTTGACCCTGTGCGCATATTCCAGATGCAGTTGGGGCACATTGAAGGCTGCATGGTGTTGGTTTAATCCAGGGACACACAGCAGTGCAGGGCTTCTGCAGAAGAACCAGGGACACACAGCAATGCTGGGCTTCTGCAGAAGAACCAGGGACACACAGCAATGCTGGGGTTCTGCAGGAGAACCAGGGACACACAGCAATGCTGGGGTTCTGCAGGAGAACCAGGGAGACACAGCAATGCTGGGGTTCTGCAGGAGAACCAGGGACACACAGCAGTGCAGGGGTCTGCAGGAGAACCAGGGACACAAAGCAATGCTGGGGTTCTGCAGGAGAACCAGGGACACACAGCAATGCTGGGGTTCTGCAGGAGAACCAGGGACACACAGTAATGCTGGGGTTCTGCAGGAGAACAAGGGACACAAAGCAGTGCAGTCTCCACAGACTCAGGGGCAGATGCAGTTACACAACTCGTTACAATCTGGTCTGTGGAACCTGCACTCCTAATGTCTATCATAAAATAAAATTATCAGAATTATAATTATGGTTACACCTGAACCTTTGAGTTGTCCTTTATCTTGTATTTTAGACTGGAATCTTATTTTTATCTTGCAGTCAAAGTCAATAAACTATGTAAACCTGATGGAAAACCTTCATGTAAACATCAAAAATAAGATGCACTTTGATTATATATTCAACAAAGTGACAAAGCCATTCAAGATTAAATATTCTTGCATGCAAATGTATGTTAAGTTTGTCATTCAGTGACAAATGGCACCTGCTTGGGCTCTTCCCTACTTACAGGATTCCTTTTAATGGGATATTGCTTCAGTAACAGTGAAGGTTAGGCCCTGGCTTTGAGTCTGGCAATCCTAAATATAAACAATTTTTCTTCTTAAAACTGTAACTTTATCATTTCTTCTGTGCAGTTAGTAGGATTATTTTAACCTTGTAAAACATATAATGGGGGTAAAACCTGTGGTTCCGTTCTTCAATGAAACAGACACTTAGTAGAATAAGATCCTGGATGAGGTAAACACTGCTGCAGATTCATGGGTTTGTCTCAGGCTACTGAGTGCTCTCTGGGACTGTGGATGCTGCCCAGATGGCCATCCCTGCTAGTCTTGCATCTGTTCTCATGTCTGTACACAATTCAGGGGCTGTGTTTCAAACTACTTCTTTTTCCAAAGACCAAGCGGTACCTATCAATTAGATAAACGGTCTAACCTGTGAGAACAAAAATTGAAAGCTGTAAAAGATGTTCTACCAGCTGAGGGAGAGAAAAGCAGTAATCCCCTAGCCCCCCTCCCAGGCTGTGCTAATCAGGAAATTACAGGCAGGTGTCTCATAAAGCAACATGTAAAACACAACATTTTTAATGAGAGTTCCTCATGCTTGTAACAGTCTCTACATTGCTGCAGGTGAGTCTTTTAGGTTGCCCTGTTTGCTAGCAACCACGACCTTCCGACAACATGGCCACCACCCACCCTGCAGGTTGCTCTGGCCTCTAGAGATGGGTGGAATGAAACAAACCTCCAGAGCTGTGTTGATCCATTTGAAACAATTGTGTTTCGGCACACTGCTCCAGAGCCCCCTGACCAAAGCACGCTCTTTACGTCATCATGGTTCTTAATTGACGTAGTGGACAAGATGAAATGTAAAACCACGGGTAATTGTTCAATACTATCTCCGCTCTTTTTTGACAGTTGTCAGCATAAGAAGAAAAGTTATGTTCTCAGTAATGACTATCATGCTTTTCTCTTTTTTTGTAAAGAAAAAAGGTTAATAAAATCACAAAAACCATGTGTGGAGCTGGTGTTACATGTTACAGACACTACCAAAAAGGAGTTTATAGCCTAATTAACATACAAAGGCTTATGACCTCGTTTGAAATGTACTATTTTAGTTGAATTCAAGTTAAGAAGTCGAAGTTGTAAAAAAAAACATATTTTTGACAATGTGTAAATGAAAAAGGAAAACATCAAACATACATACAAGACATTGATCAATAAATATTCTACTAGTATAACAATAGCTATGACAATTATTTTCACAACCTTTACAACATGGATAAACTTCAATAAATAGAGGAAAATTAAATGGTTTGGGAACTACTGTACCGAAACACTTGTGATGGCACTGTTGGTGCCTCAGAATAATTTAGACTGTTCTAATGCACGTCATCTGAAGCTTCAAAACAATTAGGACTGTGGGTGCGTTCCAATACTCAAATTTTGTCTCCTCCATTCGTCTCGCCTCCTCATCTCCTCTGTGTGTAGGAAACTAATCTATGTGTCCTCCCTCCCTCCACTGCTCACAACCAATCAGATTAAAAGACCATCCCACACAAAGTTTTGATTGGCTTAGGTATCCTCTGAATCAGTCAAAGTTACACGACTTCATCAATAGCCAAGGTCAACTTTGATGACAGGCTAATGAGATTAGCTGTTCCAATTTTCGTTTCATCTCCTCGTTTCCTTGTCTCCTCCACTAAATAGCCAAGATACATTAGCTGAAATACAGTAGTGTATGTGTACAGTATCTTGGCTATTTAGTCAATACAGGTACACTACACTACAGAATCTCATTTAGCTTTGCTAAGTACGTGAATAATATGGTGCTCGTGTCACTTAACATCCTATTTCACAGATTGTATCATGGACTTTAAACAATGCATACCTGTAAACATTTAAAAACATAAAGAAAACATTTTAAACAACAAATATTACGCTTGGTCGTACGTCCGCCAGGGCTAACGGCTGCGTATGTACAATAGTGACCTTCAGATGATATCTGTACATCTTCTACATGCCACGCTAACATACGTCCGACTACGTCCATTTCGAGATACATCTGGTCGGTCAGAGCAGAATTCAGACGTACACTGGGAAATGGCTGTATATGCAAATATTCCAAAATCCAAAATCCAAAACACTTCTGGTCCCAGGCATTCCGGACAAGGGATACTCAGCTGTATATATTCTTTAAGGTAGGATTTTAGCTATCAAATCATGATGAGATTCAACCTCCCAGTTAAGACATTTTCTAACAAATTGCATACTTTTTACATCAGTACAAGATTGTTTGTCAACACTATTTTTTAAAAATTATTTTAATTTATTTGCCTCTGTGCAGACGTTTTGCCACATAACCATCTGTGCTACTTATAAATGACAAATATATGTTTTGAAATTAATCCCAGTAGCTTTTTTGTCATTTTTATGCAACCTTGAATAACATAATTTGTTAAAAAAAAATGTCCACCTTTGTATTTAATCTGAATTAAAGAAAATTATAATTGAACAGAAAAAGTTTTCAATTTGCAAGTTTAAAAAGACACAATTTTATAAGAAAAACTGTTTTGATGATGATATGAGGTACACAGTTTCTTTTTATTTTTTAAACAAAGCCCATCTGATGGATGGGACAAGTCATCTGACAGTGGTGACCCACATCTGACGGAGCTGACACAACTTAGAAGAAAATTAGGAAAATTAAGAACTTTTAATTATTCAAAACTCATTCTTTGCCAAAATCTTAAGATCACAACATAAACTTGAAAACTTTGTAACAACTGTATTCCATATTTTGTCAAAACAAACAAGACAGCATAAATCACTGTCTCCCACACGGCAACGGAAAGCATTCCTTGAACATCTAATAATATGTTGAAATATTCAGCACAGAACATATGCTAAAAAGGTGTGTGTGTGTGTGTGTGTGTGTGTGTGTGTGTGTATGTGCGTGCATGTGGTGTGTGTTTGAAAAAAAAGGTATGTTTGTGTTTATTGTCATGGTGAGTGTGTGCGTATGTGTGTGTTTTAAAAAAGGTTTTTTTGAGTTTATTGTAATCTTGTGTATGTCTGTGTTTAAAAAGGGTGTGTTTGTGTTTACTGTAATGGTGTGTGTGTATGTGTGTGTTTGAAAAACCTAAACACTAATGATGGGAACTTTCGTTTGTTTTGGTGAGCCAGTTCTTTTGGTTCTGTTTGTTCGTTCAGTAGTACTTCCGGAAAGACAGAGATGTTGCTCAGTTCATCCTTCGCTCTACCAGAGCGCAGTTCCTGCTGTATCCACTAGTTCTGCTGTATCTGCTGTGAGCACATAATAATAAATAACCGTGATTACTCTGGCCTGACATCCTGGTGCCTTACCTGACAGGGAAGGTGAAACAAGCCTACCACGACCTTGGGCCGCAGGAGGCCTGGGATTATTACTGGCTGCTCCTCGCAAGGGCAGGGGTTTCCTCACAAACAGCGGGGCAACAAGCGGCGGCCTGGGCCTTCCATCTCGGTGAGAGTCTCTGAAGTCAGATGGCAGGGCTTGTGAGGATGGTGATGGCTCCAGCCCAGGGTGTGGAGGAGGCCTCGCCAGCGACCGATGGTGAGGGTGAGAGGGTAGGAGGAGCCCGATGCAGCAGCAGACCCCTTTGTTTGCTGGATTGGAGAGTGGGCCCCAGCAATGGACACAGAGGAGGCAGGACGACCACCTGTGCCACTACTGGGCCCAGGTTCATGTCGTAGAGGGGACTCAACAGAGAGAGGGATGCCTGGACGATGATCATTTCCTGATCCGTAATGGCCTTTCATACTACAGCACCAAACAGCATAGGGAGAGGTGCGAGCTCTTCATGCTACCCAAAGCGTATGAAGAGGCTATATTCAAGCTCAGCCACACCCATCTCCTGGGGGCACATCTTGGAGTTGAGAAGACCATGGAGAGATCGCTTCCACTGGCCCAGGATGCACCACACAGTGGAGCGCCTCTGTCGGGCGTGAGAGGTGTGCCAGCGCACCTCCTAAGTGAAACCCCCACCGTTACCTTTAATTCTTCTCCCCATTATAGATACCCCCTTCGAGTGTGTCAGTCTAGACCTGGTGGGGCTGCTAACTAAGTCGGCCCAGGGCCACCAATACATTCCCGTAATTCTTCATTATGCACCAGGTACTCAGAGACCGTGCCACTGTGGCTGGCCACATCATGGAGCATTGCACACGAGGTGGTACACCTGGTGAGTCGAGTGGGTATTCCAAAGGAGATCCTGTCGGACCAGTTCACCCCGTTTATGTTGAAGGTAATGGCTGATGTGTGTCGCCTGATGCGCGTGCACCAATCACGCACTTCTGTGTACCATCCACAGACAGACAGGCTGGTTGAGCGGTTCAACCAGTCCCTGAAACACACGCAGTGGAAGGTGATGGCCATGACAGAAGGGACTGGGACCAGATGCTGCTGTACATTCTCTTCGCCACCCGGGGAATTGTCTCAGTTCTCCACTGGGTTCTCACCCTTTGAACTCCTCTACAGCCAAAGACCCCAAGGGCTGTTGGACACTGTACGGGAGGCCTGGGAGGAACAGCCGTCTCTGTTGTGCAGCATAGTGGACCACATCCAGGAGATGCGGTCCCACATCCACAGGGATTCCAGCAAGGTGAGCAGGTGCTAGTATTGGTGCCAACCCGCAAGTGTAAATTTCATGCCACCTGGCAGGGTCCCCACACCATCAGGGACAGGGTTGAAAGACATGAAGTCGCAGCAGGTGTATCACATTAATCTGCTAAAAAAATGGGTGGAACACCTCAACATCCTGCACACCTCCCCCAACAAGCCATTGCTCTGGGAGTCCCAACCACTCTGAGGTGCCCCGAGGTGACTGTGAGGCCATACAGGAACCTCAAGGCCAGGCGGGCAGCTGTGGTTGAAGAAGGAGCGCATGAGGCAGCTGGGGATCGTCAAGGAGTCCTGCAGTCCATGGTCCAGCCCCATCGCACTGGTGCCGACGCCTGGCAGGAGTATCTGGTTTTGCAATGACTACCAGAAGCTGAACATTGAGTCTGTCTTTGACATGTACCCCATGCCCCATGCTGATGACCTGACTGAGTGCCTGATTGAGTCCCACTACATCATGACCTTCCAACGGCTCATGGATGTAGTTCTCCAGCCCCACCAGCACTATGCAGCAACATACATTGATGACGTCGTGGTGCACTCCCGCACCTGAGAAGAGCACCTCACCCATGTCCAAGCGGTATTGGGAGCCCTCAGGAAAGCAGGGCTCACCACCAACCCCGCCAAATGTTGCATAGCACAGGACGAGGTGCGGTATCTGGGGTACACCATCAGACGGGGCCTCCTTAAGCCACAGGCCCGCAGAGTAGAGGCCGTGAAAGGCTGGCCTCTCCCTGCCACCAAAACCCGGGTACGTGCTTTCCTGGGATTGGCTGGATACTACTGACGATTTATCCCCCACTTCTCATCCACAGCTGCCCTGCTAACCAACCGGCCCCCGAGAGGCATGCCAAAGAAGCTGCCATGAGACCCAGAGCAGGAGGAGGAGTTCCCTTCCTCCGCACCCCAGACTTCAACCGTCCGTTCATCATCCAGACGGACGCATCTGAGGTGCGGGTAGGGGTGGTCCTTAAGATGATAGTGGGTATATTTCATACTTGCCAACTAAAATGTAAAGTGGGGGAGGTTTGGTGATACTGTGCCTGTTTATTAGGAGCGGTCAGAATCGACTTTGCAAGACAAATATGGGATAAGAAAAATGCTTTTATATTTAATTTTGTAAAAACATAATATCTACCTCAACCTCACTCACATGTACTTTATGTATTTTAAGTGCCAAATCTGGAATTTTCATGATTTCATCCCCTACCACCAATTGTATGTCCCACAGTTCCACAGACAACATTTCCCTATGCTAAATTGGCACGACACATTCTCTGTATTCCTGCCACCAGTGCCCCATCCAAGAGGGCATTCAGTGTGCGCAGATGCATTTTGGAGGAAAGACAAATATGCCTCCAGCCCGACTCAGTCAACAACATTCCTTTTCTGCATGGTAATTTAGAATAATTTCATCTTTTTTAATTTTAGGCTAGTTTAGTTTTGTTTTTTTTTTTGGTTTGAAACAAATGACCTCACGAAGTGCTGTGAGCACATTCAAAAGGCTAAATGCTTCTGTTTTTGCTTTGTGTTCCATGAGTTTTTTACAATTTTACAGACAGTGTCCTGCGTGTCCATGTCCATGTGTGTCGATTCCTTTTTTGTCAGGATGGGAGCAAGTAGCTTATGATTTCAAAAGAAAACTGAGGTAGGCGCCGAGGAAGGCTGTGTGCTGAAATGTGTCCATGCTTTTTGTTTGTGAGTCTATTACAAATGAATGCAACTGCTGTCCAACTTTTAATCTGAATATGTGAAAACCCATTTATGTCCTTTAGCTTTATCCTAGGCTAAGAAATAAAAGACAGTCAACAATAAACTTACAACAAACAATAAATTACACATCGATTAATCTTAATTCCCTAACAGATTACATTACTGCAACAGGCTGTCTCAAAATTATCTTCACAATATATTTAAATGTACTGTAGTATAATAGACTACATTTCCATAAGTGTCTTTATTGAAATCATTTTCATATAAATATTAGCCCAAATACAGCAAGTTTGTGATGTAGTCTTTGTTAAAAAAATGTGTTTTATATTAATCATGAATTTCATATGCAAGACTTTAATCTCTGCAGCTGAAAAGTTTGTAAGATAATGAATTGCATTTAAAAAATGAATGAATAAGCAAATTCTTGTTTATTTACCATAAACATCAATTTGTCAGTAGACTATGTTTTCTCAGATGCGATGCTCCCAATGTGGAGAAGTATTTATCGCAGTGGAAAGCTTAGCTAGCAATGGGGAAGACTTTCAAGTAACTTTTTCAAAACTTGTCATTGCTTTGCATCTTTTTCTTTGAGCATGTGACACAACAGAAAACTCTGCAGGTCTGTTGGTGGCCAGAATTACACTTCCTGGTTCTGAAGTTGTTTCCATGTTTATACACTCACTTCATGTTTGTGTACTCTAAGAGCAAGACTACTGAATGAACAGACTGGGTGGTGATGTAGAACTTCACTTCCTGTTCCAGTCTTCATCTGCGATTTTCAGCATTTTCAAGGTCCCATATGTCAATCTCAGAGGTGTGTTTTGTTTTGTTTTTAGAAGAAGAAATTATGAGATTCTGTGTTTCAGCTAGTAATCTGGATCCAGTCTTTGCCTTTTCACTACATTCTAAGAAAATAAGTGATTTCTAGCACCTTTAAAAGTTTTTCATTTGTCCTGCTGGGGGAACCCTTAAAGGTTCATCTAAGATACAGATATCTTTAAGGGGTTCTTTAGAATATGGTTCTACAGAGAACCTGAGAGTAAAGCCCATATCAAAGAAGAACCTTTAAAGGTCCCCCCAGCAGGATAAGTGAAGAACCTTTTGGAACCCTTTTTTTTTCTAAGAGTGTAAATTCCTTTTTTTCTTGAAGCTTAGAGTAAATTCTCATAATTTAATATTTGGGTCTCTGAAGGAATTCACATTTCTGAAAGGGACATTTGTTCTGCTGATAACATTTCAGTTCTACAAACATTGTTTGAAGAATGGGGACATTATTTGGTTAGCATCCTAAAATTTGGTAAATGCCACCAAAGACTTCAGATTTTATGACCACTAAGTGTAACCTGAAGGATGGCTAGAAGGAAATGCACATAAAATATGTTTTGTCCATGTCCTTAGGTCTTTATTTGTTATTAATTCCCAAATCTCTTTTCAAGCATCTACAAGAGTGAGTGACCCACCCAGACACGAATATATTGGCAGAAGAGTTGTATCCCCTGGGATGATTCATTGTGCAGTACTCAGGCTTTCAAGGTGTCGGTACACCTGTATTTTAGCCAGTTTGTTTTTGTTTTCATGTTGTTGTACTTCATTGTTTCCACATTTTCATTGTCATGTGCTTGTGTTAATGTTTCCCTCTTGTGGTTGTTTCGTCCTCTGTCCTCCCTGCCTGATTGTTCAGTTGATTAATTGCTTGTTACCAGGATGACCTGTTCCATTTCACCTGTTAGAGGGCTGTACCCACACACAGAACACAGATCCCAATCCTGTACAATACAATACAAATCCAAGATGGCAGCACATTATATGTTTGGTTTGGTGAGACTGTTGTATTTTAAGTATTATGATTTCTTTTTTTAAACAAGCACTTCAGAGCTACAGCCTTATAAAATAGAAATTGCTCTCTTAATAATCTATATTTTTAACCATTTCATTCTTATTGCTATGCCTCTAATGTGTGGTCTTGTGTAAGAACTCTGTGGTCTGTGGATTCTGATTTTTACATCTGCAAATCTCTTGGATATTCTTTGATCAGCAGCAATCTATTCTGCGTTAGCATTGCGACTTCTGACAACACCTCCAGATACAATAATCTATTTCTGCCTGATTCCATCTGGGTCTGATTTTACTGCTGGCCTATTCTAAATCTTCACTGGTGCATTGGGTTGCTGTGTTTGTATCCTGGTAGCATACCTGGTGCTGGACTGCTCTGAGTGGTGCATTCCTCAGGACTTTGTGTGTTTGCTGACTGACTCATGAGTCCAACCCGACGGTGTGCTGACTGCGTGGGTTGGACAAACTTCATCGTCTGTTTGGTACTAGAGAATTCATTCTGCAAGGTTGCGGCCTTGTATATGTATATTTTCGGAACCAATGTCATGTGCCCTTTCTTTTGGTTGTTTTACTTCAGTTTAACCTACAATTTTGATTGGAAGATTTGTTGAGCTAATATGGAATTTCCAGTCCTCGCAATATGACTTGTATGTTAATTCATGTTGTATTTCACTGGATTCATGCTTTTACATGTATCCTCTAGCTGGGCCAGATAACTTAGATCCTTGTCTTCTGAAGCTGACTTCGTTGTTTAGCCCCTGACATATTTTTAATGTATCACATTTAACTAATTCTATTCCTGTGGTATGGAGATAAGCCTATGTCCTACCTCTTTTTAAAGGAGGGGACCCTTCTGACTTGAATAATTACCGTCCTATATCAAAGCTTTCTTGTCTTGCAAACATTTTGGAGTCACTGGTGAATGAACGGCTTAAAGAGTTTCTGCATGACAACTGTGACATCATGGCATGGGGCCAGGGGGAGACTTTCTGCAACATGTCCAGGACAATGGACAGAATTGTGTGTGCCTTGGAACAAAAGCAATCTAAAAAGGAATCTAAACAGCGGAAGCGCATCTTCAACACTCCAAAGCTTCTCTCAATTATAGCCCTAGTTGCAATGTGTGGCTGGTTGTTGAGGTCTTCTGCTCGTGACAGTGGATTAAGAACTGGCATCAGGAACCAAAGCTGAAGGGGGTAGCCATTGTCACCTTTCAGATTAATATAACATTGTAATAAGCAATACGAATGCCATAAGGTATACATTTTAAAGATTTTAATAACCTACAATATTTTAAAGGCTTCATCTAACAACCAGGCTTCACTGTAGTCCCCATCGCTTAGTTTTCTGTAGATGGAGCTGTTCCTGAAAATGAAACTGTCGTGACATGAACCAGGGTACTTGGAAACCACATTTGTAATTATTTGTTTTGCATCACACACAACCTAGACATTCATGGAATAGGTATGCTTTCTGTTCCTGAACACATATTCATTGTGTGACCTTGGAAAGAGTGGAATGTGAGTGCAGTTTATTGCGGCTATGATATTTGGGAAGCTTGCCGCATTGTAAAAATATTGTTTTGTTTGTTGAATGTGTTCTCCGTCTGGAAAATGTACATGAAGATGTGCTCGCTGGGACAGAGCATTCAGAACCTCGGACAGCGCAGTGCAAGATGCCGATTGTGAAATTCCTCTTACTCAAGCAACTGTGCTCTGGAAAGATCCAGATGCAAAGAAATGCAATGTTGACAATAACTTCACAATGGCCAGTAAGGAATTTGATCTTTGAGTGCGTGGTTCAAGTTCTTCTTTTATTTCTTCTCGTAGTGTGATTATCACGTGACTATGTAACCTGTATTGCATCACTATCCGCTCTTCATTCAGCTGAAAAGGTAATTCTTGTAGGAAAAACTCCCCTATGCCTTCTCCTAGCTCTGATGACTGCAGCCATTTTTGGGAGGGATATCACCTTATTAACTTACCTTTCTCAAGTGGGTCCTTCCTGAGTAAATACATTCAATACCCCATAACGTCTGCCAGCCAAGAACGGGTGAAATTTGGGTTCCCTCACTCTGTCATTCCTGTAGTCATGCCAGCGTCATGCCTCACTATTTTTAGGATGAAGTGAACCCCCACTTGACTGTTAGAAGAGAGGGTTAAAAACAGAAGGAAGGGAAGTAGACTTGAAGGTGGAGATGGGGAGGAATGCTGGAAACAGAGAGAGTGATGGGAGAGAAGGCATGTGGAAAATTAATACCTGCATAGACAACGGGATTGGATGGATACTGGTGTTTAAGAGAAGGGTTGTTTGAAGGTCACCTCTCCCGAAATTCAATTAAAATTTGACATAATGCAGGAACTTACATTTTTAACTTAAGATAAGAATACAGGTGACCCTCCCACATTGCATGGGTTAAGGGATCAGCGCCTTGTGGTAGGTGTACCCTTGTAATTATATCTGTACCTACTCTCCCATGTCACCCAGGATGAAGTCCCTGTAAGGATTATCTCAGGATTATCTTATATACATACACATTTATTTACACATGTGTACAGGCACTCATTATGATTGGCTGAAACATGCAACGTTGTTCCAATGCCTTCTAATTGATATTAAAACATTACATCACCCATTGCAGATTGCGCCATGTGAAGAACCTCCTATTGCGAGTAACACCATAGAATGGACCTGCCCAATTTCATCTATTGCCTTGAACTTGTGTCCACAAAAATAGCTTTGTGCTTTTGCCCCTCCCATCGAATGTTGCGAGAATCAGGCAATGACTGAATTCCGACTTTTGACGTATGACATTCAAAATAGAGCCCATGATATTACCTGCAGGGGTATAATGTGTTAGATGCTTTGATGGTATAGTTTGTTATAGCAATGATTGTATATCATCATAAAATCTTAAACGTATAACTACCTATGAGTTGTTATGAGTGTATGTAGCAGTGTTTATAGTTATTATATGTGTTACTTAAGTGTTATATCAAGTGTTTTACTCATGATTAATATCAAATTTTCCATTACAATTAATTGCTTATGTAATTGAATAATAAAATAACACTTTGGGGGAGCTTGATTGGAAAAGTCTATCTTTTATTCATTTTTGCTTTTCGCTACCAAGAGAGTTGACATTTCTTTAGCAGCTCTAAAATTTACGAATAATGTTGCTGCTTCCATGTGCTGACAAATCTTTCCAGGAAATCAGTTACTCAAGTGCCCAGGGCTTTCACAAGCATGTTTAGTTCACAGGGAAATAAAGCTCCAATCTCTGCTCATTGTTTTCTGTTTCTTTCCTGGTCCACCATTATTGGAATTAAAAATTTTGAAGGGTCTGGGGTTTCTTTAGACACAAATCAATAAAAAATGATCTGTTTCAGAACAGATGTCAGATTTTGAGTAATTTAAGGAAACAGTTACTCTTACTTACCTTGCAATGCCAATGATTACCTTCAATACATCAATGTGCATTTTAATGTTATAAGGAACTGTAAACATCAGAGTATGTTAAGATAAAGGGATTTTGGTTTTAAGTTGCAGCAATATAGACTAATATTTATAATTAATGCACAGATTTTAGGATTGTCTGTACTCTCCTTATAGTAAGATAGGCCACACTCACAGTTTATAAGTTGTTCATGCAGATTGCATTTACCTAAAGAGGATCCCCTTCACACCCACCTCCAGATGGATGTGGGGATAATCCCCCCAGTGTTTTAGATCCAAAATGGAGGGGAAACAGCAGAAATCGATCGTGCTGCACACAGCATGCTCGTATCATTTCCTCCCTAGAAGCCTGTGCTGATCTGGGCTCACTCTCTGCTCAGACCCAGTAAGGTCAGATGGGACAGTGTGGGTCAGGATGGAAACACCCAGAGAAGATTCCAGTCATGAATTTGATGATCCTCTTACAGTAGCACAACGGGGCGGACAGGGACTAACTAGTGCTGGACAGCTGGCCAGGAAGCAGCGTTACTCTCCTCCAGTGGTTTGGGATTCAGCACTGTAGCCTGATCTGAATCTCAGTTAGGCACACAGGTAGGAATGCAGCATGTAGGTCCATCTTAAACCCACCACACTTCATTCCCTTAAGGGGAATGCTGTTCAGTCAAAACAAAGAACCCTTTTATGGATAAATCCAAGTAAAGTATATTTATTCAGGTTAAATCAGAAGATAGGGGACTCTAGACAATTACAATTAGCATTCACAAGTGACCCATACCACTGATGGTATCTGATTGGTTATATGAATATGCTTTATTTTATGACTTTTACAGATTTTTACTAGCAGAGAGGTACTGCCATTTTTTTTTCGTTTTACTGTATAAAGCAATTAATCTGCAATGCATGTGCCCATACAAAATTTATCAACCTGGTAAAATGAATGAGATTGCTATACTTTCAGATTGCTATACTAATCAGCACACATCATGGCATGTTGGAAATATTTTTTTGAGGAAGTCAGAAAACTAAAAGAAACCCTCTAAAGAATTGTCCCTGATTTTCCCTTTTTCCCAACCTGAACTCAAATGAATTTGTTGTTCTCCCTGTAGGAACTCTTTCTTGCCAACAACAGGAGGAATGAGCCAAAAGCATGAGACAACTGATCGTGCTCCTTTCTATTTTAGTTTCGCCTCTTGTTACATTGTCTGTGCCGAGAACTTTGAGGTCAGTACACACTCAATTTGTTAAATCTGCAGGCAGCCATCCTCTCTCTTGGCCACAGGTGGCCACCAGAGAGTGACTAGTGGAACTAGCCGGCTAACCCACTGTCATTCCCCAGTGAGGCAGGCCAGTTTTTGCAGCTTAATTTGGATCTTCAGCCACAGTCCACAATGGTGTGGTTGTGGCTCAAGCATCCATTTGCATGGCTCTTGTGAACTGTAACCCTGATCCTAAAACCAGCATTTTCACAACTAGTGTCTTTACTGCATAGACCACCCATACACCAGAAGAAAATAATCTATGGCCAAAACACTCATACTTTTGCCTTTTTTGACTTGCCGTTGTGCAACACCATTTTCAAAGGATGTGACATCCAACGAAGAAATGTAAGAATGAGTCATGTGGGCCTTTAACACTATTGATCAATCTTAACAGGAAGCAGAATTCCTCTTTGGATGGAAGTTAAAGTTACTATTTTGGGTAAAATGAGGCTCTACAATTAGACAGTCTTGGCACTAAGGGACAACATTCTCTCATTTTGCCCAAGTCAAAATCTTCAGCCAAAAAGCCATAGTTTATGTGCTTACAGTTCTTCTTGATTGCTAAGACATATTTCTTGAAATTATGCTCCATTCCCTCAAATTGTAAACATAAATGCAAAACTGCACACTCATCTCCACAAAATTCAAGCTTCCATGTCAAAACCAAACTCTCCACTCAAAACCAGATAATCTTACATATAAACCAAACTTTGCCTTCACACATCGCACAATAGCCATCAAATACACACACACTCTACAAACTAGCCATTACACACCGGTGAGATCAATTCAAAACTCCTCTGAAAAACCTGTTACTGCAATGAACAATGATGCTTGTGGTTCCCCCCCCCAAATAAAAAACTTTTTGATGAACACAATATGGCACAAACTTTATACATTTTCAAAGTCTTTAATCCCTCAATGTACTGTAGTTCAATAAACTAAAAATGAGTGACAAAATATGCAGGTCCTCGGGTTACGACGGTCTCGAGTTACGTCGTTTCGTGGTTATATTTATGGGTGTGCGTGGGACGCACTCCCATAAATTACTTAAAAAACCTAGTTTCCATCTAAGCGGTTTGATTTGTAAATACGACCACAGAAATAAAGATAAGAAATTGTTCTCTCTTTTTTTTTATTAATGTTTCATTTAATTACTGTATTTTATATGTCCTTCATGTGTTGTATGTACAGTGTGAGTGACTTAAGGTGTTAATTTAGGTATAATTTAGGTATAAATTCCAACTTACGTCGAAAGTCGGCTTATGACACATTGTAGGAATGGAACTCGTTCGTAAGTCGAGGACCCCCTATACTGTGAAAATATGCAACTAATAAAGAACATAGAATACAGTCAAATAATTTCCACATCTACCAATAAAAACTAACGGCAACATTAGCCCTAGCCAGGTTAAAAAAAACCCTTGTATTCCTGTATGCCTTATCCACCCTGTAATATCTAAATAAGCCTCCATGGCCTGGAAGAGGTTTACACAAATACCCCTGTCTTGGCCATAGGTGTTCTACCATCCTACTGAAAAAACTCCTCTACCGATTTATTAAGACTTGGGAGTAGGGTGTAGGGGGCTGCGGTGGACTGGCTTGATCCTGGAAACGTGGAAGGTGGGGTGGATGTGATGGAGAGAGTGAGGAAGTGGAGCTGATGACGTTGGCGATGGGGAACGGACCAATAAAACACAGAGCCAGCTTGCGGGACTTGACTTTCAGCAGAAGGTTCTTAGTGGACACCTTTACCTGCTGCCCCCTACAGGTAGCGAGGAGCCTTTGAGCAACGACTGTCTGTCGCCAACTTGATCCTGCAGGAGGCAAGCAGCAGGGCCGACCTAGGCCGCCTCCAGGTGTGGCGAAAGCACTTGATGAATGCCACTGCTGAGGACACCCCCACCTCCTCCTGGGCAGAGAACAGTAGAGGCTGGTACCCCAAGCAGCACTGGTAACAGGCCGGTGGAGGAAGAAGGCAAGGAGTTAACACTTGGGATATTGTGCACAGTTCTGGGCACCGCACTACAGGAAAGATATCGAAGTTCTTGAAAAAGTACAAAGGAGGGCAACTAAATTAGTTCCTGGCATGAAATATAAAAGCTATGAGGAAAGACTCAAGTTATTTAACCTATTTAGACTTAGCAAGAGGAGACTAAGGGGTGACTTAATAGAAGTTTATAAAGGGACTCAATAAGGTTAACTACAATACATTTTTTAAGGTGAGTTCAGTCTGTAGGACAAGGGGACATAAATGGAAACTAGTTAAGAGTAAGTTCCACACTGAAGGAAGTATTATACAAATTATACAAATTGTTATACAAATTGTTATCAATACATTGTTATCAATACATGGAATAGGCTGCCAGGTCATTTGATCACGCCATTTGATGCTTCAAAAAAATTATAACTGTTTTGAACACTGACAAAAAGCTCACTCCTGGGAACAATCTAGACTGTGGTAGCTGACTCTAAGTCAGCTCTAAGTCTGCAATAAGCCTGCTTTGAAGAAGCAGATATTAGTTTAGGGTTATAAACCAGTTTAATACAGTATACTTCCTTGAATGTCACTATAATATGTTTTATTAAATAGCAACGACTTTGAAACAGGGTATTTTAAAGTAGGCCACACACACATTCAAAATGTTCTGGTTGTTATGCTGCATGTAACTTGCGGGAAGAAGCTATATTAGTGAAATGAAAACATAGGTTATGTGTCGTTTTTGCCAGACCATTGAGGATCATATATTTTTAAGAGGGTCATGCACATGAGAGTATGAAACTAAAAGATGCTTGAATTGCTTTATATCCTGCTATATACAGTTACATATGTACAATTCTTCAATGCAGACTTATTGCAAATTACTTGTTATGGCATATATGTATGTCACCAGTAGATGTCCCAAGTGTTCCGAAACAGTTCCTTGTCCCTAAGAGTCAGTTGCCAAAACATTTGGAAACAGTCTTGATTGTTCCTTGGAGTCAGCTGTGGTAGTGTTCTGAATCAGTCTCAATTGATTCAAAGCATCAAATGAAGTGGCAGGGTTTCAAAGCACTCGTAATTTTTCCCTAGAGTCAGCTGCCTTATTGTTTCCAGATAGTCCTAATTGTTTAAAAGCCTCAATTGATGGTGCAGTGTTTTTAAACAGTTTTAATTGTTTCAAAGTGTCAGATGACGTGGCGGTGTTTCATAAAAGTCTTAACTGTAAGAAGAAAAGTTAACTTTTATGCAAATGTTATGTTGTAAAGCAGCGATACAGCAATAACTAGGTTTATATCTTGCTTATCATGTTTGTTGTAGTTTTCTTTCATTTTATATGTTCAGTTCCCCAGTGAAGACAGAAAAAGGCCAATAAAATCACAAAAACCATGTGTGGAGCTGGTGTTACATGTTACAGACACTATCAAACTAACACTCCCTGTCTGGAGTTTACAGCCTAACTAAAATGGAATGTCTATGGCAGGGGCGCAGATGGCGGGGGGATGGGGGGATACGTACCCCCCAATTTCATAGGGACCCCAATTCTCTCCCCCCCCCCCCACTTTTGAGAAAAAAAATATATTGTATAAGTTTAAAAGTTGAGACCTTTTGCTCACAGTTTGGTCCCCCCCACTTCAAAAATCTCTCCTGCACCGCTGCACCTGTCACAATAGATAGGTAGTCTATGTGTGTAGCTACTGTAAAATTCAGAGGTGATGTTTGGACAAGGACACATTGTAGCAGTTAGCAGGTAATTCACATGATCTCTTTCCCCTCGACTTTAAATTGCTACACAAAAGCTATTCTACCAACTTTATTTGTTGAAGGATTTGTTAAGGACGTTATGGACGCATTTTCCAAGGACTGGGCGCAGTGCTGACATGGCATACTAGTTGGGTGACAAGAACATTCTAATATTCCACATGGTTCGGAACAAGTTATGTTGCGGCCACAAGGAAACATCCCAGGTAAATAACGTGCAAGGAACATTGAGAAAATAGGTCAAAGTTTCTAGGAATATTTTATTTAAGGTTCTGACAATGTTCTGTCAACCGACAACTGTTAGCTGGGGTATTTCACTCAAAGTCTTTGAGAGGTCCACAAAAAAACATAACTAGAATTCAAGCTTCAGGAGGGCGAACAGTTGCAATTATTCAAATAGTAGCCTATGTTTCAAATTACGTCAGAACCTTTATTATTAAGCTTATGAACTCCAGACAGCGAGTCCTTGACAGTTTAATAGCCTGTGACATGTAAACACCAACTCCACACATAGTTTTCGTGATTTTATTCACCTTTTCTGTATTAATGGGGGAATTTACGAAACAAGGAAAAACTACAACAAACAGGATAGACAAGAGGTAAGCATTGCCAGTAATGAGTCATTGATTAAACGCAGAACATAACTTTTCTTCTGACGCTGTAAACTGTCAGAAATGCTCCACATTTCATCTTGTCTGTTACGTCAAGTAGGAAACGTGATGCCGTTAAGAGCGTGCTTCAATCGGGGCTCTGGAACAGCGTGCTGAAACACAGCTGCTTCAAATGATTCGACACAGCTTCAGGGCGCCGTTTCATTTCGCCCATCTCTAGAGTGACTTGCCTGTTTGTTTTTGACTTTGTTTTTGGGATTTGTGACTGTCTGATTACTCTGTCCTTCTGGTTACTGACTTTTGCCTGCTGGTTTTTCAACTACTTTAATGGATTCTGTTTTTGTACCTATGCTGTGCCTGTCTGGTTCTGACTTTCTGCCTGTTCTCTGATTACGAATGTGGATTTTTGGCTTGGCTGATAATGAACTCTTGTTTACCATTACTCCTTGTCTGCTTTTGAGTCCCTGCCAGATTCCTGACAGTCCAGCCTGCAACTGAGGCCAGCAAGCCAAAGTATTTCAAGTTCCTTGCACCCAATTCTGTGCATAAGGCATTTAAAGGTGACTTCATGGCATTTTTTGGGGAAAAAAATACATATATTGCAACAAAATGAAAAACTGCTGCAATAGAAGTGTTAATGTTATTTTGAGCTGACATTGAATAATATAAATAATTTTTATATCCTGTTGAAAATGGGGTCCAGTGAGAAAATAATGTTTCTGCCCACAACCTGGTGGATGGCAACACTTTTTCTAGTGCTTAGGCTGAGAGCTGAAAGGTGGCCCCTTGATTAGGACCCTTGGGTTCTCCTTGCTTGTATTGGCACTCCTGGGTTCTGTAGCAGTCAGCAGTGAGGGTGTGCATTACACCCCCTCACCTGCAGCTTGTGTTTAAGTGTGGATGAGTGACCTGCACTGAGCTGTGTGGGTGAGTCACACAGCACTGCTCCTACCCCACCTGATATGTCGAGGTCATCAGTCAGTGCCTATTTCCCACATTGTAAAATCCAAGCTGAATTCCATTGCTTTGTTAAAGTTTATTAAAAGTCCAGCAAAAGAAATATTGCATGTGGATTCAGTGGAACATCTAGTGATAAATGAAACATTTCTTATCACATTAAAGCACATTTAGTTCAGGTCATCTTTGTTTGGTGCTGAAAAGATGTTAAACTTAACATTTAAAATTGTAAACGGTAAAAAGCCGAATGAAGCAGATCCTTTTGTGGTGATATATACACTTCTGTTCTGTTCTCAATCCAACTTATTTTGATCAATTAAACCCAAACTCCAAATTTCCAAACCCATTTCTCAAAAAAATCATCAGTATGGAAATCATAATATAAACAGAGTGATTTAATGGGACAGTACAGTTCAGCTTTCAAAGGGAGGAAGGAATTAAGAACATCAGAGTGTGCCAGTCACCTCATGTGTGGTCCACACTTAATTATAAACCTGCCACTAATAACATTTCTTCTTTGCTCAGACATGATGATTTTTAAACCCCTTCTCTTCCTTTCTACTTTGCTGTCTGTGACATGTTTCCGAGTGGGATTGTGCAAATTCTTAATCACTTACAGCATCGTGCAACGCAACATTTGTGTGCATTATGTGAAGCACAGTCCTGCCTACACTGCTGCTCTTAGTCCGCATGATTAGACATCATGAATCAG
>JAFBMS010001338.1:0-42920 GCA_019788955.1 Albula glossodonta | reverse complement strand
TGTCGGTGAAGCGCTTGGAGTCGTACATCTTCTTATGAGCCGCACGATGGTGCTGACGTTGTGCTTCCTGAAGTACGGGAAGTACGCCTCAGGGGCATGGAGCGGGTAACCTGGACAACGGGGGATGAGCAATTACTAAGGTAGGTTTTTACACCCCGATACAAAACATTTAACATTTATGACAAAAACATGAGTTTAGACGGAAGAAAAGGATCCCACATCTGTCCATTGAGTCACGATATAAAGTATATCATCGATGAGAAGCCTAAGAATTACCATTCTCAATCTTGCTTTTGGGATGAGGGCCACTAAAAGCCAGAAACTTCCCTGGAACGATCCAGTTGAAATCTCCGTTCTCCGCCCTCTACAGAACATAAAAACCAATGTTAAAAACATTTAAACATCTCTCGACCCTTATAAGAATCCAGATTTAAAACAAATGAAATTACCTCGTAATGCTCATACTCCTCAACATCAAACTTGGAGAAGTCCAGCCAGCCGAACTGCAGCGCCTGAGAGAGCCGTTTATTCAGAGTTAGTGCCGAGCGGTCGCCTGCATTCCGCTACTACGGCCAGACACACAGGGGCCTGTATTCCCTCTCAGATAAGAAGCAAACACTCTTCACTCATCTATCTCTGGATGCTTAAACACAAGAGTGTACTGGGTTCATGTATTCATTTGCTTTAACTGTTAAAATGGAGAAAGGCCAACGCTCAATCACCCTTTATTTCGTCTTCCCTAATCTGAAGTATCTTGGCATTTCCCCCACTCACCCATGCCATGTTTACAGCGCTCACACAGTTATACAAGTTTAACCCAAGTCCTACCTTGCTAATGGCCCGTAAACAGTCCAGGATGTTTAAATTATACATGCAAGTTCCAAACGAAGCATCTCTATAAAAAAAAAAAGGATCAAACATTTTGATATTAATCTGCAACAATGGCACATTCATAAACCACACACCTGGGAAATAGCAAGGATGAACGACATGTACAAACACCTCAACAAATAAATTCCAGCTGATTTTAAGTCAGTGCCGTATATGGATGTAAACATTTACAGCTAATGCATTGCTGAGTGTGGATTGCAGGCATGACTATGCACTCCCTGTCTGTGTGAGGTACTACAAATCCCAGCAGCCAGTGTTACAGGCATGCGATGAAGATCAGGACCACTGCTCAATACAATGGGGCCTGCAGCCCCCGTTCCGGCCGGGACACAGCAGGAACACATGGCAGGGCTCACCTGAAGGGCAGGTAAGTGGCGTTTCGAGAGATCAGCAGACTGTATGCTTCCTCAGGAGTCTTCTGCAGGTGCATCACCTGGAAGAGCAAAACAAGTGTCAACCCCCCTAAAGTAGCTGGTGAAAGAATGCGGTCCTGCAGGACCATAGTTCCTGCTGGGTTTGGTGTGGTTCAGCACCTCAGTGCTTAGTTCCTGATGAAATTAGTCTCTGATCAGCTAAACAGTCCATTCACTTTCCATGCCGCAAGGCCTAAATTAACTGCTGATAAAAGGAAATAATGAAATTATGCAGACGCTGCGGCCCTCCAGGGCTGGAGGTAAACCTGCAGACGCTGCGGCCCTCCAGGGCTGGAGGTAAACCTGCAGACGCTGCGGCCCTCCAGGGCTGGAGGTAAACCTGCAGACGCTGCGGCCCTCCAGGGCTGGAGGCAAACCTGCAGACGCTGCGGCCCTCCAGGGCTGGAGGCAAACCTGCAGACGCTGCGGCCCTCCAGGGCTGGAGGCAAACCTGCAGACGCTGCGGCCCTCCAGGGCTGGAGGCAAACCTGCAGACGCTGCGGCCCTCCAGGACTGGAGGTAAACCTGCAGACGCTGCCGCCCTCCAGGACTGGAGGTAAACCTGCAGATGCTGCCGCCCTCCAGGACTGGAGGCAAACCTGCAGATGCTGCCGCCCTCCAGGACTGGAGGCAAACCTGCAGATGCTGCCGCCCTCCAGGACTGGAGTTTGACACTGCTCCTCCAGACTAAGTGAATGAGGGAGCAGTTTTGGAGCAAAGGGATTAAAGACCAGCAGGAGTCTCTCCCCCTTAACAACCAACTTCAGGGCAGACTGTGCAAAATGAGTCATCTAATATATTAACACATGTTGATAATATGGACTGCTGTACTGCCCTGACACAGACTGCGAGACAGGACAAGTGTGAGATATGGACACACATGCACGAATGCACACACACCAACCCAAGTGTGAAGGTAACAAAAGTATACAATTCTAACCACCAGGGCTGTCATCACATTTACTCAAGTGTTACTTCCTGTTTTGATATGGATTTAGTACACGTCAGTTTAACTTCCTGTTCCAATATAATTGAATGCCTCCCCTCAAATGCCTCAAACATGAATGATAGCTGAATGGGATTGACCTTGTTACATGCAGAACTAAATTAAGTTTAATTCCTGTGTCTATCTGAATTCCCATTTCCACTGTAATTCCAGTATTTATCTTAATCCCTGTTTCTACAAACTTGGCCTCAGCCTGTGGCTGTGCACATTTCTTGCTGTAGCTCGAGTGAGGGGTGGACGGTAATGAAACAGGACACATGCAACAGGTGATTGGCTCAGAGCAGAATTACTCTCCTGTTCAGATTGACGTCACTGACTGTCACTTCCTTTATCACTCAGACTTGAGCAAAACCACAGACTGAACCTTCAGAAATACCATCTGAGGAGGTGGGGCGCTCTGTTTCACACCAGAGGAGAAGGTCAAGGTGAGCATAGGTCCCAGAGGTCTTGCTCGCACGCACGCCCCACTGCTTCATTATCACCACTACACTCACGCACACTGAAAACATTACTCCATATTTGCCATGTGCTTGTGAGACTGACGCTCCAGGATCATTTGCATACTTACAGCATATGAGCCAATCAAGTAAGCCGCATTTGCCTGCTTCTTCTGGTCCCCACATGTGTAGAAAATGATCTTCTTCTTTGCCAGTGTGAGAGACTGAGAGAGAGGGAGTGGAGTAGAGCAGAGGGTAACACACTGCGCACATACCCGCTACAGCATTACAGACAGTGTCTGCACACTGAACACAGCCCTGATCTGTGACCTTTTGGAGGTGAAGCCTTCACCCTGTTAATGTTTAACATGCTGTTCCCTTTCAGAGACACACTTTGCTGTTCACCTTACAGCATGTATGCCTCCTTGTTAAGTAAACAGACAGAAAGACTATTTAGAAATGAAATGGCTACTGGGGCATGAAATAAATGGCTACAACATGACTAAGTGCTGAAGGTTCACACATAATAAACTATCAAATGGAAGAATTTTGAAAAATACACATTTAATATACATTTTTGGAATAAAATGAGGCTGAGCAGAGTGGTTAGTTGAAATGCATGTTGAAGTGCAAAAGAAACTGAGACCCCAACCCAAATGAAGAAAAATAAAATACATTATTTACGATTTCAAGTTGTGCTCATCTTTCTGGTGCATCCAATTCTCAGTCACTATTGCCCCACTAGGTTTGCCTTTATTGTCTGAAAACCAGTTCACGACAAACTTTCCTGAAAGAATTTTGCAAAAGCCCCGCTACATGCCTTTTGTGTCTGATCTCTTGGTTTGCGACAGTGTTTAAACAACTCCTCCACAACCCCTGGGATCCTGCCGTGGCCTACCTGACGCCAACGTGCTTACCTTCAACTTCTTGATGAGCTTGCAGCAGAAGCGGTAGAACATGGCAAGGTTGAGGGGACCAAAATCAGCGTAAAAGCTGAAACAAACAAACAAACAGTAATATTCATTAAAATCAGTGTACCCCAGACTTTCTCAACTAGAAAAACTGTTTTAATGTAAATACTAAATATGATTTGAACGGCAATGGGACACATAACCACTACAACTGCATTAAAATACGACTGACAGAGGGCCCACTTCAGGTACTGAACTACATGATACTACAACATAACGCATTTACTGCAATCTCGGGGGAAGCCTAGTTCCATTTCCTGTCCTCAGTACTTACTTTTCATACGAGAGTTCATCGTCTATACAAAAGTAGTGTCTTTCCGCTGTGCTTTTTACTTTCTGCTGAAGAATGGCGAAGTACAGTTGATCTGAAAGCGGGGCACAAAATGAGAAACATTAGAGGCGCAGTGTCGAACCGTTTAAACTTTGAACATGGACATTTCACCCGGAGGAGGCAAGCGACCGTTTATTTTGGCAACAGCGGTGGACGTCGTGAAAATATCACAACAGCCTGCAATATATCAAAGGACTCAACAGGAAGAACCTCGTGTAAACATTTGACTTCAATAAAATACACCCAGCGATCTATCAATGCTAATGTCTGCATAGGCTAAATACGCACAGAATTGCTTTGTCAATTGCCCTGCAAGAACACGTGCCCCTTCAGATTTAAATTTTCGTTTCCGGAAATCTCAAAACAACATAAAACAGGTTGCCACAGACTTGCCCCAACCTGCTCAAAATTGTTTAGAAGTGTCTATATGGTTAGCGCATATCGACTGGCACTTACCTTTGATGAATTCAACAGCGTTGTGCATCCGATTGTCCTCCATAATTCTGATTTAGTGCCTTACAAAAGCCTGCCTAACAAGGCAGCAAGTAAAGTTTCAACCGAAATGACCCACAGTGACAACAGAGCAAAAAAGGCAAGATATCCAGAAATCCGGAATTACAACAAACACGTCACACAATACTTGCACTTACGCCCCTTCATTTAAAAATCTAAATGCACAGCTTAACTCCTGGGCATTTAAACATTTTACTTACTTGCTAGTCGTGCATTGGCTATTTACGCAAAGCCAAAGCGAACAGGGAAGTGTCGCTTGTTTAAAAGCCTGTCGCTATAATATACAAAAAGCTAGCTATTCAGATGACACATGCATGCAAAGCGGCTAGATTCCCTTCAATGTACTGGACTGTCCTGCTGCGATCAAACAATACCTACAATGTGAATTTATGTGAGCGAAGAAACAAGGAGACAATCGCCTGCTACTCTTGCCACTCCGTATCACACGCCTGAAAAGTAAAAGCCGCATACCAAACCCCCTCCTCCTGCTCCCTCCCCCCGCTCAAGGTCTGAAACTCATTTGCACCACCCCCAGACATGTTTGTGTTTCGCGCAAATCCGATTGGTTGAGCCCTGCAGCAAACCCAGTCCCACTGGGCGATTATACCGCCAATCTTTGCGCGCAATTGGTTCAGAATTTCAAGTTCTGCGGAGGAGACACTGGATATTCTAATTGGAACTCTGCCCAAGCCGTTGCTAGGAGAAAAGCTGCGCTCAGCCAATGGAAATTTACTTATACTTGCAAAGTACTCTTTGATTCCAGCTATTCAATTTCAATGGATTTGCAGGCCTAAGCGATTATATGCTTTATAGAGAGAATGAGAGTGTTGGATTATGTCGCTGTAAATAATTAATACAATGCGGTACCCATGTACTAAGAAAACCTTACATGCGAGGACTGACGTTAAATCAGTGAAAGGTAATGGATCATATACTTTTTTGTTTCCATCGAAAGCAAACTGAAATGTTTAATCTACATAGCATACTTCAGTGTGGAGACAAATGCCTGTTGGTCTGATGAAAGTTGTCTTTAAACTCGAGGTTACTGTCTTTACTCAGATGTTTTGAACTGTATAAAATATGGGCCAAAAAATAGTGACATCTCACACAGCTTAGGGTAATTGTGAGGGTAGCCTCCTGATAACTCTGATACCTATTAAAAAAAACTGGTTGATAATGAGTTGGTTCCCACAAAAAAAGATACAGAAAAAAAACTATGCAGGGGGTATAGCCAATTGTCAGAAATAAGGAATTTCAGAACAAAATTAGTTTTGACCAAGTTACATTGATTAAAGTATAGCTTATTATTTTTTAAATTTCAGAAATGTACAGGTGTAACTGCAATTAGATTTAAAAACTTTCATTACTTTGATTTTAGTTTTGCATAATTTTGTACAACTTCAAGGGGTACTAGTAAGGATGGGACCTTACGTGACATTGATCTATAGCAATACTGCAAGCTGCACTCTTGTTTCATTCTCCATATGAGTTTGTAAAATCGCCAGGAAGTGCTAAAACAATTCAGAGATACTGAAGATGTAAAACCTAGTTTTAAACATAAAAGTATCATATAATAGTACGAGAATTTGAAACAGTGAACATGAACATCATGTACTTAAATGTACATTATAGTTCAGCACATGAACTCACATGATACACTTGCTAAAGTCCATAAGCGCTAAAATAAGGTCCAAACAGTGATACATCGGGTATCTTAACATGACTTTCTTGCTTTCATAGAAAATTGCTGGCCTCACATGTCAGACTGCATGGGGAATGTTTTTCATTCTGTAAAAAAAAATTGTCATGAAGATGCGCAACAGATCCATTCAGTCACTGCTTGCTTCACACATGTATCCTAAATGTATGACATGCAAATTGCATCAAGTCTTTCACAAAAACAGTTGGATAATCTCATATGTAAAACAGAGAACAGAGATTACTTAAAGTCTAGTAAAAACATATGCACATATAGGCCTAATTATATGTGGTATTACATTAAAAACAATGAAAATACTTACTTAAATCCTTGTTTTCACTTGTAAACTCAATTGTGGCATTCAAATTATCTCTATTATTGCATTCCTTGATCTACAAAACTTAAAATGAATACCAGTTTCTGCCTGGTAGGGCAGAATTTAGGGAATTATGATAGAGGATGTTGCTATGTCCTTATTTGGTACAATTGAGCCCCCCTCCCCCTCAAAATGGTTTTTGGGCTTGCACCAACTCACTTTTGGCTGATTTTCATAAAAAGGTGACAAAATACTAAGAAGAACAAGTAAAAACAAAGATGTTTTTCCCCTTATAAATCTAAAAACGTCACCATTTTACATTCCTGCACACCACACCCGTAATCCTGATGAGTAATAATTATAATAATAATTCATCCACGAATGTATACCCCCCACCAACATATGTAAGTTGAAATCTGTACAGTACAGAAGAATGTTAGAAGCCGCTCTTTAGCACAAACAGGTCAAGCCTGTTGCTCGAGATTATTATTACACTTAAATTTAAAATACCATAGCTATATGCCCCATTTAACGCACACGTAAAAAAAATCTCATGTAAAATTATAGGCCTGATACTTGTGATTTAAGAAAATCTACCTTGGTGAATCCAAATTTAAAAATCACAGGCCGACGCGAAGATATCCATAGGTCTAAAACAATTGCTTCTTTGATTTAGACAACCTGAATAAAAACCCAAATCCCAAGTTCCCTGCAGAACATTTGGAAAAGGGAAAATTCCTAAGTTGGCGTGTATAAAACGTGGAGCTCAAACAGAGCTAGCTGCCAAGAATCAAATCAAATCGCTGATTTTGGCATTTTCTAGTTTAAATTCTAAACGAAAAGTGTCCACTGAGTACACGTATCACACAAATCAAGAGTTAAATTTACGATACCGCTACTAATCGGGCGAAAAGAGCCCCAACGGGCAGCGCCACTCCTGGGAGTAGTCGATGTGATGTGAACCTGCGCCGAGAGGGGCCACTGATCAGGACATGCCGTCACAATACACCCGGCTGACCGTTGCTCAACAACGCCATGAAAACACAGCCTTGGGTTGTTCTATTCTATTGATGGGTCGGCGTGAGTCAGTCATGCAAGATTGAAAACCCGAATGAAGGCCTGCTTAAGATACAACAAACCTTTGACAAGCACACATGGTGCATGGGGATAATTTCGCCCAACAGAATATTGTCATTTGCATGAACACTCAGGCTACGTTTTTAATTTTCCAGTACTGGGAACTATAGCCTTCTGTTAATGTAGGTACGCTAATAAATATATTAACCACTAGCCTATAGACTAATCAAATGATGACCTGTTAATCTACTTGTCCAGATTGTTCAATGTTACAAAAACGCAGTAGCAAGTCTAATTCATTTCCTCTGTACCATTGTGTACACTGTACCCATGTACTTTAACTGCTTAATGTTGCCCAAGTGATGCAGGCTTTACTCGCATGCTAAAATGTATCCCCCCCCCCCCCCCAGAACAGTGATTAAAAAGACAATTCTTGGAAGTCAATCTGGAAATTTGTACATGAGCAAAATATTAATTTCATGCAATTGTTCAAATATTCAATTAACTTGTGATTTAAATGTCACGGAGTGCATGTGTAACTATAGTCTAGTCTGCACCTTCCTTATCTTTCAATAACAACACGCACGGACAAACATCCGCTCAGAGCCTGGTAGACGGTGGGACTGGGAATGTTTTCATTTTATCTCTTTGCCAAACAAGCCACCGAGGCATACATTCATCTTCTCAGCTGATACAACAAGAAAGACACAGCTACTCTTCAAATCAATACAAAGTCCAGAGTGAGACTGGCCTTTTCTTAACAGCAAGGCTACAGTACAGCATCAACCACAGCAATCCACAAAAACACACAGAAAACCTTCCGGGTAAACTGGGCGTACATATCAAGAAAAAAATTACAACGGTCTCGGATTATCTACACTGTAAGTTATAAACATGTTAAAGAAAATTAAATACGAACTGCAGCAAGCTGATTTAAAGTTGCCAGATTTCAATGTGGAACGAACCACGGTGTAGCTGAAGACGCAGGCTACGGTTGCCCGAGTGAAGATGCATTTGCAAGCCTGTGGTCACCTCTAGCCTACTGTAAAACTAAACTTCTAAATACCACATATGAATGTGTCTTATTGCAGTGATAGCTTTTTGACGGGAGTGTATGTATGTATCAGTAAAAACGGATGATGTCGCCATTTTAGGCCAAAATATGGTGTTGAAACATTTTTTGATATTCAGGTAAATTTCCCGAAACTGAGATTTTTTGGGTTGAGGCAAATTTAAGATGGAGCATGTGAACAGCTCGGAGGCTGAAGGAGGACCAGTAAGTGCATTTTGTGGAGCTTACCTGTTATGCTGATGTAAATATCAGAACGCGGCTCCGCCTCTTCGCGTTTGGCTGCACAGCGCTTTTTCCTCGCCTCCGGTCGCCTCCTTTCGCTTTTACGCTTCATCCTTGTTTTATGCATGTGCAGGAATCATGCACAGAATTATGCAAAGTTAAAACATTCAAAGACATCCAGGATTCCACTGGTTGTGCGCTCAAGACTTTCCGCAGCCGTTACAATCTCTGCGCAGCTGTTCGTCGCGGCTCAGTTTTTGTTCTTCTGACGTCTGAAAACAGGGCAAGTTTTGTATCCCAGACTCTGACGTCAGCAGCGCTGTGGGGTTCGGCGAAGTTTGAACGACATTTGACCAGCTTTTACAGATAATGTGGCGAAGCAACTCAACGCACAAGCTGTTGTTCCAAAATCAAAACATGCATGCTCACTACTAGCATTTATGCCTTGACGAAACATGACGAGTTTATGTATATATAAGGCAGGCCTGTGTTTGTGGGAGCCTACACTGAAAAATACTAGCTTGCAGCTCGAAACAAACACTTCATAAAGATATTATTATTGAGTTTAAACCTCAGATGAAAGCAGAAATATGAAACAATACACTTCAAAGTTCTTTTTTTATTCCATAAAAATACATTAATGATGTAAGAAAAAAAATGTGATTACAAGATTTTAATGGACAAAAACTCTCTTTACATCCAAATACGGAGTATCAAACTGACTTCTTAATGAATAAATGCCCCCATGATAAGCATAGGTTTGATATAATTTAACCCCCATACAGCAGTGTAAAGCTCAACTGGGCGCTGGGGTTTTATGTGGCATTGCCCCGCCCATATGCCACAGCCCCGCCAATGACGTCCTTCATATTTCAAACTTGGATTATCTTCGGTTGATCGCTGAAGTCAACGGTCTCCACTCCGGCCAGCTGCAGCAGCCAGTTTATTGGCATATGCCCCAATCGATTCATGTCGAAGTGCGCAAAATGAACATCTGAGCCTGCGCGAAAACGGAAACAAAAAGAATATATGCAACTGTGAATATATGTGGATCATCAGTGCCCACGACTTTCATTATAAACAAAAATGAGCGATCAGCAGCAAAGCTTAAGTAAATAAATACCTTCATTAACAACACAACAGCAAAATAAAACACATCTTAGAAATTATTGTGTGCCTCTTCTTTCCTGCAAGATGCCATTGGTTTCTTTGGGTATTTGAATATAGGAGTTGTTGCTAATTGGGAGTTGTTTTCAGACACCACAACATTCAGATTAGATAAAACTCCACAAATCATAACATCCAAGAAATGCACCGTCCTTGTCAATATTATTACATCAAGGACTCAATCCTATAAAAAATAACAAAACAGTCCAGAAACAAACATACATGAATTAATTTAAGACAGAATTCAGCCTTTCAACAGACCCACTGTTGGTTCAGACTATGATGACAGTGTCCAATTAAGAAGAAGAGAGGGTGACCAAGTATGACCATCACCACGGGGTCTCAGTCTCCTGGGGGTGTTTCAGAAAGGTGGTTTAACAAACCCTGAATTTAAACCTGAACTCTGGGTTGAACAAACCTAAGGTAACACACCCCAAGTTTTCTGTCCCTGAACAGCAGATTAGAATTAGTTCATATAACTCTGACGAAATTGAACCTGATTGAAGCGTGTTCACTGTGAAAGTAAGCAGTCATCCTCAATGGAGCGCAGATAACAGGATGCACCATGGCAACGAGTCAAAAAAATCGGAGCTTCGTACACGTACTCAGATACTCCTCATTCTCGCTCAAGGAATATTAATGCCTTGTTATCCTTTAACAAAGACGATGGATTGATGATTTACTTAATTGTAAATTGTGAAAAAGAATATTGAAGCATTTTTATTTGCAGGAAATGAAGACTTAAAATGAAATATAAATGAGTTTGTCTTTATTTTTTACATGACTGCTGGGAGATAGAGGGTTAATTGGAGACTGCATGTTTATTTTAAAAATGTTTTGTTCCTTGGGCTCTATCATTTGTATAGCTGGGTGTTGCTCTCTAATTGTGGCGATATGGATCTTGACACAATAATCACATACCCTTTCTGGGGTGACCCTAGTAATCATTGACAGCGCCTGGTCACTTGACTTCAGCACATTTGTAATAATGTGGATAGAATCGCATATTATCTTCACAATGCAGAACTGTGATAGTAATAGTGACAATGGCTGCCTTGCTGATGTGCCTGCATTTTCAATGTTATGAATGCAAAAAAGTGCAATGTACAAAACTGGTACCGAACTGAGGTCTAATCAACGATCGGTAACGTCTCAAAAGTAAGGCTGAAGAACGTTGCTCAAATAAATCAATAATCTCTCAAAAAAATGTAACGTTCGAAAGGATAGTTACCAGGGAACAATAAAGTATCTCAAAATGTGTCTAATCACGATGCAAAGATCTAAGAATTATTTGAGATTCACTGTCGATAGGATCACCAAGAAAAGGACACACCATGTCCGACAACCATCTACTACCTAAATGCTGCAGGCTCGACAGCACTTCGGGATTAAGTCTAAGTAAACCTGCTCCCGAGCATTTTAGCTTCAGAGTGTAAATTGCCATAATAACTGACATCGAGTTCATCTTATATTGTTTTTTGTAACCGAAAACCCAAGATTTATGTTAACTCTGAGTCAACAAACTCGAGTTTATGCTAAATCTGCTTTCTGAAACACCCCCTGGTTTGGACTGGGACATAAAAGGATGAGTTGTTCACTGGCCCACAAAATACAGATCCAATGCGGCCAAACACCAGACCACACGCAACAAGACATCATGAAAGCCCAAAGTAAACGCTGTTGGTAATGATACAAAGCTGGCCAACTAAGCAGAAATACAAAGGCTGAACATAAATTACAGCACACACAGCACTTATAAAACTAATCAATACACAACAATCGTTTCAGCAGTTACATTTGTCAGCGACTTCTTGGTGATTTTTTTTACATTGAGTTTTGATGCCATGCTGCTTCTGGTTGTCCAGTTCCTCAGCTGGATTTATTTGATGTTTCGTGGGCCAATGAGGAAAAACATTTCCAAACTCTATCCTATCACATCACTGTCCAAATCTCCATACACTGCGGCCCTCCAGGACTGGAGTTAAACCTGCAGACACTGCTGCCCTCCAGGACTGGAGTTAAACCTGCAGACACTGTAGTCCTCTCGGACTGGAGCTAAACCTGCAGATGCCTTTTCACCTGGGCCCAGGATAATAGCACCGCCCTGCTGGAGGGGGTCTCCCTGGAAATCGAAGGCGGGGCTTTTCACAGCACGCCACAAGCTCTTCATGCTGCCCCCCAGGGTGCTGGATTTCACATGGGGGCTCAGAGATGCTGAACAGACAGATGCAAAAATATTCAGTTTGAGTAATAGCATGGCCATGAGTCTTCACAGAGCACTGCAATTACAGTAAAAACACAACAACACTGATATGTACTAAGAAATAAATACAAAAATATTACCAGCTTTACATGAAAAAGCCCAACAAGTTTTTGGACCATAATAATAGTTGTTTAAATATTGTTGGTAAACACTTCTGCATCAAGGCAGTTACCAATGTTTTGTAATGATGTGCAGTGTAGCTACAACCGGTGTTCTACCTGGGACTGGAACCCAAAACCTTGTGGATTCAGACCCAGTGCCGCCACACACCGTGTCTCCTTTCACTGGATTTTACCTGATTCCACAAACGTCTCTCCTCTTCTCATGCCCAACTTCTTATAGATCTGCCTCTCTGGATCCACATATATTTCATGGGGATACTTTGTCAGTGCACAGAAAGGCTGTGATATATCAAAAAGTTGAATTACATAATTAAAAAATAAAATGGAAAGACAGCAAGGTGCTAAGAGAAATTAAAACTAGCTCTCCAGCACTTTGTTTGGAGTCTCCTGATTTAGATTAGTCACATCCAATTGATTTGTATCAAGCAATGACATCAATTGACAAGGACATAAACCAATAAGCATTCAGTGCAGATTTCAGTGATGCTGTCCAATTTATGAAGAAGTTCAGATCGGACTGTTAGCTTCTGTTGAATGCATATACTACACAGAGCAGTTTGTCTTCAAACAACATTTACAACATGTCTGTAAGCACATTCCTGACTGCTTTTGTCATGCTTAGAATCAAAAAGAATTCATAATGGAATAATCATGGAGGAAGAAAGAAATTCAACAACTGTTCTGTCTTTTGAATACCTCAATATGGCAGTGGGAGGACTGTCCAATCACAATCAGTCTGACATCGGCGCTCTGCGTTCACAAACAAACAAAACACATTACAATCCCAGAATTTACAAGGCTTCTATTGAAAGTGCTTCTTCATAATATCCTTCATTCACTACAGCTAATGAGCCATAAAAAGCATACAGTTTAGTATGATTTTTCAGCAATTATTATAATGTAGAATAATGTTATTCTATAATTTAATAATTGGTTTCTACAACAATTTACACAATTAGTAATCAACAGTTGCACAGCACCAGGGCGTAACGGTTACATTTCCATTTTAGGCTATTACTTACCGCGAGGGATTTCTGTGGAATTTTGGCAAGATCTTCTACATACTCTTTGCACGTGTAGCACAAGAAGTTCTGTGTTATTTAAAAATACAGCAGAGTGCAAATGAGGTGAAGGCTAAAATTATCTTAAAATCAGACAGAAAATGTGCGTAAATGTCTACATTGAGACTTAATGCAGTGCAATTTGAATGTTCCCGATGGGGTTAATTAGCAGCATCATAGCTAAAGCAGACAAACTGGAATACACAGGATGCAAAACAGACATGGAAATAATCACATAATTTTAAAAATCTTTGTCAGAGGTTTTTCAGAGATGATGAAGTCTGAGATGATGTTTTATGTTTGAAAGATGGCAGTTCTAGTTGAGTGAGCGAACTTCAATCAGCTCGAACTCCACCTAGTTTCATATTAAGTCTGGAAAGTGCTTCCGTTTCAGTCGCCCACAGGATGCAGCCAAACCAAACGGGGAAGGGGAAAGAAAGTAAAATGTTTATGGAACACATTTAATATTTTCTAAATAATCGTTCTGGTTTTCCCCTGATTATTCAATCAATTTAATACAACTATGGTACGGTATGGTATTTATGATTTCGACTTACTATGTTAGCTACAAAATCCCGAGTATATAGACTACGCCTTAAGTAAACAGCGTGGATTAAAGCCATCAAAACTGATTAATGAGCACACTTCACAGCATACATTACATCTGCTTTTCACTGACAGCAGAGTTGTTGTAATACTGTATACGACCGTTTGATCATACAGTGTTTCAAAGTAATAGGCACACAGTTCCTACCCTTACGAAAACGATGATTGATTTCTTATTATGATAAAGGCTTCTGAATGGAATACGGTTTCCATGCCGATCGCGAATCTGGCAGTCCTCGACATCCGTGATGTTAACGTTGACAGGAGGTGTCGGGGTCCCCTGCTGATTCCGGGCGATTTGTTGCGTGACTGGTGGAGTCGTCGCCATCGTAGCTTACAGTGCACTTTCTCAGAAGCCATGACAAGTCCGCAGGTTATTTTAGGGCTCTCGTCCCCGCCTGTCTCACCGCTCCAGGAACTGCGAATCCACGCCCTCCCTCATGCTTAATCTTGTATGAAAACAACAATTCGCGATCCAGTTTTTCCACTCATTTCATAAAAGTAAAATAATAAAAATGTTTCACTTTGTTAAATCGTTTTTCTGTATTGTGATATGTGTTGGTCAGTGTGCAAAAGCAAAATATATGTTATTTCAGAAAACCCACAGCGACTATCGAAAGTTTACTGATGCAGCGATTAACCTAAACTTGATGACTTGAAAATGCCTAAATTATAAGAGTGTTGACACGTGCTTTTATAGCATGCCAAGGGGAGATCTGCATGGTTTGCTTTGTCAGATTGTGGATGTAGGATCCTAATTGTGTGACGAGCCGGGTAGTGTTTTCCAAAGTTACACTGATCTTCTGAATTAAACACAACTACATTGCATCGTCTCATTGGATACATTGTTTAGAATGGGAGAAGTGGTTTGACCGTAATATCAGTTTCACACCTTACAAATTTATATCAACTCCAAGCTACTCGTGTTGCTAAGAGTGACAAAACAACAGGGACACATTTTGGAAACTCGGGGAGAGACACAAAACTACTTTGTTGCCAGGCAGTGGTCTGTTTGATTGACAGCACGCATGAGACCACAAATAAAGCTGAAAACACGGAACGACAGGAAAGCTCTACCAATCACACCCACATAAACCCAGGCCTTTGGGTGACGGACAACAAATCATCCAATGGTGAACTGAGGAAGGGCTGGACTTCCTGCGCATTGCCCATACCGGAACTCTTTCTAGAGACAGCAGTCCCCTATTTGATGTGTATGGATATTCGTAAAATTTGTTGATACTACGTTTTGTGTCAAAAAATTCCGGACTGCCTATCTGTACAGCAGGCGCAGATTATGAGAGAACGGGACGAAGGTGGTCAGCGCCGCGCGGACTGGTGAGGAGACTGCTGAGGAAAAGCGATCAGTGTCTGGCTTGCTAACCAGCTAGCTGGTTATGGACTGGTTCAGTTCCTTTGAAATCCTGTGTTTGAAAGTTGTTTTCAAACAGGTTACTCGCTCTTATTAGCCACCTCGCATTGTAATGTACATCCTGGCCATCTATTGATGACTTGGTGTGTTTAAACAACATACATTTGTTTTCTTTTGGACCATGCATTCAATGAAACCATCTATCAAGTTGGCTAGCTTGCTGTTTTGACGTGCTGTGAAATGTCTCTGTGTTTACTGTCACCCAGTTAGCTGGGTAAGTTACAATAATAAGGGACAATTATATAAACTTGTAAATTAAGTATATTTAGGGACTAAAACTGGCAGTGTGGGATTCCTACAGGATCAGACTGTGTTTAGTACAAAGCAAGCTGAACAAGTACTCGATAGCTGGGGTAACCACAAGCTAGTTTGCCAGCTACCTAGCATTCGCCATAGCGGTGCTTTTGAGATGAGCAAGAAAACGAATTTATGTGGCTAATGGGACAGTTATCCCCCTTTCCTCCTACTTTCGTGCAAATACCCAGGAGGCAGCGCATCAGTTGGTCCCGCAAATCACTTTGTCCTGCGTGCGTGCGACCAATATAGCCAGAGGTCCTGACCACCTGCCGCAGCTTTATTTATAGTTGTATAGTAAGAATAACGAGATTCAAGTTAACAGCCGTCCCAACCAGCACATTCATAGCCATGGAGTTCACAGACCTTTACTTGTCCCTGTTAACTCTATGCAGATTCTTTAAAGGACAGGTGTAATAAGGGCGATGGGTTTAAGACAGTGACAGAGATAATTTGGAGACTGTACTGTTGTGCACTGTAGTGTTCGGACGGTTTGTATGAATTAGTTTAATAGGGAGCAGAGCTTCTTGGTGTTGTGAGTTGGATCTGGGGCTGGAGGGGTGGGTCTGAGTGTTGGGAAAGCTCACTAACCTGAAGCACCTTGACTCAGATGTGTGTGTGAAGTGCTTTTAGATCCTGGGATCTCCTTTCACTCAGTGAAGAAATTCTCATTGGATGAGTAAGCGGGATCCTTTCAGTGTCCTTTTAATCAGTGTTTTTACATCGGTGGGAATTATAGTTTTTTGTGTAACTTCTGGTAGTTGCGTGTTGTTTTTTGGTGTTGAGTCGCTGTTGTGGTTGTCATCTTATTTGTCAAAATCGAAAAGCAGGTGCTCTGGCCAAGAGGACCCATCGAGATCAGTGCCAACTAACTCATTATACAAGCGACCCTTCACACCGTGTGTGTGTGTGTATGAGTGAGTTAGTGAGTGCGTATTTTATTACCATTATAGGCACTTACTGCACTTTTTTAAAATCTTATTTAATGTTGTCCACATATTCTCTCTTTGACTCTGTCTAGAGTTACCCTGAGTCTTCTATATGGGCCATCTTCTCTCGAAAAATGGTAACCGCGGTAACCGCCTGAAGAAGAGGAAAAGGAAGGTGCTGAAGAGGAAGAAGAGGAACTGTTTCCTTCAGGGGCCTTGCATGCTCTGCTTCATCGTCCACGGCAACAGTGGTAGCCTTGGCAACGTGGGTAGCAGCAGCGGCGAGGACGACGGGCTCCAACCGGAGGTCAGTGTAAGCGTTAGCGTCAGTGTCAGCGGCTCCAGCAAGCTTGCTCTCAGCTCACCTGACGACTGCGCCAAGTTCCTGCTGTCACCGCGGGAGCTTGCCATCTGGGAGGCGGTGCCAGCCAAGCTCCTGGCGCCGCCGTGCGCACTGTTCCGGGCCCCACCCCCTGCCGCTGCAGGCGCGAGTGTTAGCGTTAGCGAGAGCGCGGACATGGTGTGCAAGCGGAAGTGCACGGATGTGTGCAGGAGCGCCCCCTGCAAGCAGCCACGCTGCTGCGCCCGACAGGAAGTGATGGAGAATGGGGGCGGGGCCGGGGCAGAGGACTCCAGCACTGGCTCCGCCCACAGACACCTACCCCTCTGCCCACTGCCTTCCTCCTCCTCCTCCTGCTCCTCCTCCTGCTCTGAGGGTGTGTTGGGGGTGGGGCCAGAGTTGGAGGAAAGCCCAGGGGGAACGGGGAGCACTTCGGCTGACACGCCCGTAAGCCAGAGCTCCTCCCCTTCCTGCATCCATGCCCTGCCCCTGGGTGACGTCCCTGCAGAGAACGCTGATAACTTGAGTATCAACCACCTGCCCTCCTCCATCCTGCTGAAGGTGAGCAGGAAAATGCATGGCCAGGTCACTGATGGTGCTGTAGCATTACTATAACGGTACTGTAACGTTGCTGTAATGCATGGCCAGGTCACTGATGGTGCTGTAACATTACTATAACGCTACTGTAACGTTGCTGTAATGCATGGCCAGGTCACTGATGGTGCTGTAACATTACTATAACGCTACTGTAACGTTGCTGTAATGCATGGCCAGGTCACTGATGGTGCTGTAACGTTACTATAACGCTACTGTAACGTTGCTGTAATGCATGGCCAGGTCACTGATGGTGCTGTAACATTACTATAATGCTACTGTAACGTTGCTGTAATGCATGGCCAGGTCACTGATGGTGCTGTAACATTACTATAACGCTGCTGTAACGTTGCTGTAATGTAGTTGGTTTGTGAGTCATTACGGTGGGAGTAGTTAAAAGGGCTGTTTCAGGATTTCTTGATTTATTACAGTAGCACAATCATGGGTTGGCAGCAGGCGACTGGAGTGTGTCTGTGTGTGGAATGAACCAGTGTGAGAGGTCACTGATCCAGGGTTACCCTGGACACTCTCTAACTCTCAATTTTCCCCTCCTGCTTTAAACGCTCTGCCCCCCTGATATAAACATGCCCACTCCTGCTCTAAATGCTCTGCCCACGCTTGCTGTGAATGCTCCACCCACTCTTGCTGTGTGTGTTGCCTGTGTCTGTATGTGTGTGTGTGTGTGTGTGTGTGTGTGTGTGTGTGTGTATGTGTGTGTGTAAGTGCATCGCCCATTTCTGCTGTAAATGCTCTGCTGCACCTGACATAAAAACACCCACTCCTGCTGTAATCATGCCTACTGCTGATAAAACACACCCACTCCTGCTATAAACACGCCCACTTCTGCTGTAAACATGCCCACTCCTGCTGTAAACATGCCCACTCCTGATGTACACATGCCCACTCCTGCTGTCAATGCTTCACCCAGTGTGTGCTTGTTTTGGTGTGGCCTCTGTGTGTGTGTGTGTGTGTATATGTATATGTATATGTATATGTATATGTATATGTATATGTATATGTATATGTATATGTATGTGTGTGCGTGAGTGTGTCATCCTATGTGTTTTTGAGCAGCTCTTCTGCCTCCGCAGGTGTTCTCCCATCTGTCTGTGCGGGAGCGCTGCCTCTCTGTGTCACTGGTCTGCAAGTACTGGAGGGACCTGTGTCTCGACTTTCAGTTCTGGAAACAGATTGACCTGAGCGGCCTTCAGCAGGTCAGTACCCCTGCCCGCCATCCACAGTCAGCAGTCATTATCATTAAAGCAGTACACTCTCATTCAGTTGTGAGTAAAAGTTAAGGGTAAAATGCTGATTGAATTCTGGCCGGTTTTAAAATATCTCTCATTGTTTTTTCCCAATCTGTGTCTGTCTCCTTGCTTATATTTTTTAAAATGTTTTTCTGTCCCACCCACTTTCTTTTTTCTTTCTTTTTTTCCTGTATGTCTTGCTCTCTCCCTCCTTTTCTCTCCATCTACCTCCCTGTCCTCTCGTTATTTCTCTCCCTCTCCATCGTTCTGCCCGTCCCTCGCTCCCCGTCTCCCAGGTGACGGATGAGCTGCTGGTGAAGATCGGCTCGTGGAGGCAGAATGTGACGGAGCTGAATATCTCAGACTGCCGGAAGGTGCAGGACTTTGGCGTTAGCTCACTGGCGTCGCACTGCCCCGGGCTGCTCAGGTACACCGCGTATCGCTGCAAGCAGCTGAGCGACCTGTCCCTGTCCACCGTCGCTGCCCACTGCCCCCTGCTGCAGAAGGCCCACGTGGGGAACCAGGACAAGCTGACTGACGAGTCCCTCAAGAAGGTGTGTGTCCCGTCTGACCTCTGGCCTGTCAGGGGAGGTTGTCCATGAGAGCTCTGTGGTTTGCTATGTAAACTGCATTAGCAAAGTGCATTATTTTGTTTATAGCACCTTCTGTTGAAACATAACCTTTTCCTTCACAAATCTGTTAAAAGCAGAGGGAAATATTGTGCGAAACAGAGGACACGGTGATGTCAAAACATTCAAGGAGGTTCGCTTGCATCCAGGGTCTGTATCTCTGAAGACTGTCAGACCGTTAAGGTTGTGTCGTGATCAGAGCAATTCAGAACATGCAGAGACTGGACGTGCTCAGTTGTTCATGCTGCTAGTCTGTTAGCTCAGTTAACCTGGTCTGTTTGGTCAGTTAGCCTGGTTTGTTAGGTCAGTAAGCCTGGTCTGTTAGGTCAGTTTGCCTGGTCTGTTTGGTCAGTTAGCCTGGTCTGTTAGCTCAGTTAGCCTGGTCTCTTAGCTCAGTTTTGTCCTTTCTTATTAATCAGCAGTCATTAGAAACAAGGTGTGAAGACTCTTTCAACAATAAGTGACAAAAATGGAACCCTTAAGTGCTGAAACGCTATAAACAAGCACGAATTTGCAATAGCTGCGACCAGGCCACTCTCACTGCCACGCCCCCTTTTAACCAATTGGCATGAACAGAAATACACACCTTCACACACACACACACACACACACACACACACACTTGACCTCCATGCCAAATTTCAGCCTCCTAGGGCGAAAACTGTGGCTGCCAAAGGGTGGGGACATTTTTGTCGACCAACTGACCGACCGACAGAGCAACCTATAGAGCTGCTGGCTGCAGCTTAAAAGCAGCTGACGCTGTGACCCTGCGGGACTGGAGTTACACAGAGGTCCTGACTCAGTGTGGTCCTGAACAATCCCATGGTGCTTTGTACAAAGAGCAGGAAGTCCCTTCCGCCTCACCCTATCCACCTGGCCTCATTACAAAGTAGAATTAGCTGCTTTGTCTGCAAGTTCAAATCCTAACTGTTTTCTGTTATATTGCAGAGGTAGTTTGCTGGTTTTGGGGATATTAACTGATTGTTCTGTTATTTTCTTTGAATCTGCACAGAGCTGAGATGTTTGTGTCCTGCTCGTGTTTGCGTCTGCGCAGTTGGAGCTGAGCTGTGTTTCTGTTCTCTCCGTGTTTGTGACTGTGTACCTATGCAGTCAGAGCTGAGCTGTGTCTCCGTTCTCTTTGTGTCTGCGCAGCTGGGGGAGTGTTGCGCAGAGCTGAAGGACGTCCACCTGGGGCAGTGCTATAACATCAGCGATGCGGGCATGGTGGCGCTGGCGCGAGGGTGCCCCAAACTGCAGCGGATCTACATGCAGGAGAACAAGCTGGTGTGTACCCTCGCCTGCTACCTGCTCTTACTCTCACCTGATCTCACCTGCTACCTGCTCTTATGCTTACCTCACCTGCTACCTGCCCTTACCCTCACCTCACCTCACCTCACCTCGCCTGCTACCTGCTCTTACTCTCACCTGATCTCACCTGCTACCTGCTCTTATGCCTACCTCACCTGCTACCTGCCCTTACCCTCACCTCACCTCACCTGCTACCTGCTACCTGCTCTTATGTGCCCCTCACCTGCTACCTGCCCTTACCCTCACCTTATCTGCTACCTGCCCTTACCCTAACATTACCTGCTACCCCCCTTTACTCTCACCTGATCTCACCTGCTACCTGCTCGTACCCTCACCTCACCTGCTTTGTGCCCTTACCTGCACCTTACCTACCCTTTGAGGTCTAAGTTAAAATGATAAAATTACTGTAAAATGTGCACAGCGTGTGTGGGGTTTGATGCTTCACTTTTAGCATGAAGTGACTCTCTGGTGGATGGTTACTGCAGCGCTGAGAGGTCTGACTCCTTTGATTCATAAATGAGGATGTGTTTTATAAATGTTTTGTAAATGTATTATAAACATGTTGTAAGTGTGGCTCAGTGGTATGGAAGAGCTGAATGGCTTCTTTGCTATCAGGATACAGTGTATCTCGAAATTAAAAGAACTGAAGACATTGTGTACCTTTTCCATGCGGAATGAGATGTTCTTGGCTTTTGCCCGATAGTTTTACCTGCCATGCTGCTCATTTTTGAGTGTCCTGTGTTTGCCCTGTTTCTGTGTTCAGAGAATGCAAAGTCAGTTCACATGTAAGGTAATACCACTGCTGACCATCAGGGGGAGCAGGAGCCACATGTGTGCCTGTTTTTATGCAGGGACCATAGTGAAGTGGCAGGCTGGACTGGGGCTCACAGGTGAAGCGTGCGGTCTGGAGCTGTGAGCCTGTGAGGTGGGGTGGGAAAACATACCCGCCTCCTGGCGCAGTCCAGTAATGATCGGGGGGGATGTGGCCTGCGGTCGAGTGCAAGCAGACCGTATGCACGGTTGTCACGGTGACATGCGGAGATCCGCTGGGTTTTGATTTCATTCCTGGCGGTGGAGTGGAGCGGGAAGTGAAACTGACTCTGTATTGATCTTCCTCTTAGAAGTTGTTTTGAAAACTGTCTGTCATGCCTGGCCTGGGGCCCGTTGCCTCTCCTCTGTCTGTCACATCTGCCTTAGAGCCTGCCGCCTCTCCTCTGCCCTGGGGCCCGTTGCCTCTCCTCTGCCCTGGGGCCTGCCGCTTCTCCTCTATCTGTCACGTCTGCCTTAGGGCCCGCTGCCTGTTGTCAGTCTGTCACATCTGCCTTGGGCCTGTTCCCTCTCCTCTGCCCTGGGGCCCGCTGCCTCTCCTCTGCCCTGGGGCCTGCCACCTCTCCCCTGTCTGTCTCGTCTGCCTTAGGGCCTGCTGCCTCTCCTCTGTCTGTCACGTCTGCCTTAGGGCCTGTTCCCTCTCCTCTGCCCTGGGGCCCGCTGCCTCTCCTCTGGCCTGCGGCCTGCGGCCTGCCGCCTCTCCTCTGCCCTGGGGCCCGCTGCCTCTCCTCTGCCTTAGGGCCTGCTGCCTTCCCTCTGCCCTGGGGCCTGTTGCCTCTCCTCTGGCCTGGGGCCTGCTGCCTCTCCTCTGCCCTGCGGCCGGCTGCCTCCCCTCTGCCTTAGGGCCTGCCGCCTCTCCTCTGCCCTGGGGCCCGCTGCCTCCCCTCTGCCCTGGGGCCCGCTGCCTCCCCTCTGCCCTGGGGCCTGTTGCCTCTCCTCTGGCCTGGGGCCCGCTGCCTCCTCTCTGCCCTGGGGCCTGTTGCCTCTCCTCTGGCCTGGGGCCTGCTGCCTCCTCTCTGCCCTGGGGCCCGTTGCCTCTCCTCTGGCCTAGGCCTCGCTGCCTCTCCTCTGCCGGAGAAACAGCTGCAAATCTCTACTGCCACGTCCTTAGTGCTCTAAACCTGCTGTCTTTTAGTGAGAGAGTTCAGCGGCCCATATCTGTGCGCACATTCTAATGTTACCCATTAAAAAAAAACAGACTGAAAGGATCTTTAATCTAAAACAGACAGGGTGTGTGTATTTCACAAAGCAGGGTACAGGAGTAAGCTGGTTGGCTTTTGAAGGATATAAATGTTTAGGATAGAAACACAAACATTAAATAAACACCATAGCTATCCAGCTGATTCCTTAGTCCCATTTTGTGAAGTCACCCTGTCATCATGACATCACTGGTGTGGGACAGTGGCTCCCACGCAGAGGCAGGGGTTAGTGCTCATGATAGCCTTAATGTGCTGTCCAGATGTTTTTAAGGTTCTAATCCCATTTGTGAGGTCGTTCAGGGCTGCCTATGTGCAGGTTAATTATATTAGAGTTACTTTCCAAAATGCTGTTTTCACCAATGCTGGTTTACTCTTATGCTTTACCTCTGTTTCCCCAGCAGGGGGCGCTTAAAAAGGGCTGACCTGGTGGTGATCAGGACCAGAGCTGTTAAACAAACTCCTCCTTTGGATTTGCAGTGTTAGTTCCTGCCACTAGAGGGCAGTGCTGCTCCATGTGTGCCTTCTCCAGTGGCCACAAAAATGCTGCTGGTTTCCTGAGGGGGGCCTTTCGGCTGAGTCAGATTTTTAGGGGTCGCAGAAGTAAGTTTTAGAGCGGTATGTGTGGCGTGCCATGATCACAGGACGGCACGGCGCTGTCTCCCCTCGTTCAGCTCCAGAAAAACGTGCTAATGGGTTTACCGTGGAGCTGGACTCCAGTGAAAATGAGACTGTCTGAAACCCGGGCCCTGAAAGAGCTGGAATGCAGTTATATCCTGTGTCTGGAATGTTTCAGCTTAATATTTTTATTTCATTATTATTTTGCTTTTTTTTTTTTTAAAGGACGTAATTTGTGTCTTATGCTTAATTCTTTCGTCTGGTTTTCCTCTCTGTGTAGTCCTTGCTGGTTGGTCTATTTTTTGTTCGTCAGAACATGATTGGCTTGATGAACCGGCTTACTTTGTTAACAGTATCTCGCACAGCCAGTCAGCCATTTATCATAGTGAAAGCTATGAGAATAATTATTACTCCATTAAAGATATTAATGTTTTTGTAAATGTATTTTAACGCCGGGATATCGATTTCAAACAAACATTACTCAAGATGTTACATTTATGCTGGAATATTATAAGTGGCAAGTCAAAGAGGAATTCTCCGGAAAGAAAGTCTGAAATGTTTTTTGAAGAAGCGTTGTGTCTGGCCGCTCTTTCCTCCATCTGTGGCGCGGCCGCCCGAGCCTCTGGTCCTCACGCTGTGGTCATTATTATTAAAGTTATGACTCTACTTTCTTCTCTTCTTCCTTCCTTTCTTTAGTTAATGAAGACTACATTAATAGCTCAATAAGCAATTACCCTTTTAATTAGAAATTCCGGATAAGATTAAACATTGATTTCGTTGGCCAAAAGCTGAGCAAATGTTGAATTATTTACAGTCATCTTTGAGTCTGAAAGGGCTCCATTTCCGCACCCCATGATTAGGGTCCATAGAGGGTTTATTGGGATGAGAGAAACATATTTAAAACAACCCCTTCCAAATATGAGAGCGAACAAAATCATTATGTTTGATGCCTTTCTGTGCCTGCATGCATGTATTCATGCCTGACACACACACACACACACACCATTATACATGCATGCAGTCACACACACACAGACACACACACCATTATACATGCATCCAGTCACGCACACACAGACCATCTTACATGCATATAGTACACACACACACACACACACACACACACACAGACACACACACCATTATACATGCATACAGTCCACACACACACAGACACACACACCATTATACATGCATACAGTCACGCACACACAGACCATCTTACATGCATATAGTACACACACACAGACACACACACCATTATACATGCATACAGTCACGCACACACAGACCATCTTACATGCATATAGTACACACACACACACACACACACACACACAGACACACACACCATTACACATGCATACAGTCACACACACACACACACACCATCATACATGACTACAGTACACACGCACATACACACACACCCACTGACGCACACCACCATACATGACTACAGTACACACACACACCATCATACATGCATACGGTACACGCACACTCACGCACTGTCATACATACATACATACATACATACATACACACACTGTTTGTATGTCAGAAACAGCCCTGTTGTCTAATTGGTGTATGAAGTGTGTATGGAAAAGTGTTTGAGTTAAGAGTGTGGGTGTGTGTCAGATGAGGGTGTTTGTGTGTGTACGTCTGTATGAAGACAGTAACCATGGAGGTTGTGTGTTTGGTGTGTTGAGTGTGTTTGCAGTGTGTTATATCCCCTGTATTATGTGTGGTGTGTGAACTGTGTTCACACACCATACACACACGGAGTGAGGCTGTGTGCACACTCCGTTCAAACTCCATGCCGTGGTCAGGCTCTCAGTCCTGCATCATTACAGTTCAGCAGTGACTCGGCTCCTTAAACAAAACCAGTCTTCCCTAAAGCATCACCCCCCCCCCCCCCCCCCGCACACACACACACACACACACACACATACATACACCCAGCTGCAAAACGAGCCCCAGACCACCCCACCCCACTCCTCTCATCTCATTAATCACTGAATGACTGAATTACAGGCAGGGGAAACACAGCGCTCTGTGCTGCGGCTGCAGTAAAGCGCTCCGCTGAGTGCTTTGGGGGTTACAGGAAGGAAAGTCTGCACGACTCGCTTTCCAGTGCCCCCCCCAAGGGTCCGCTCCCCCCCGGTGGGGTAAAAGGGTGAAAATTGTCCCAATTTCCCCAGGTGTCTCTCACTGTGTGTGGTGCCTGTATTGCCACTTGAAGAGTTTGGAGGGTTTTTTCTGTTCTTATCTGAAACCTGTAGCATGTTCAGTCTAAACCTGTAGCGTGTTCAGTCTAAACCTGTCGCGTGTTCAGTCAAAACCTGTAGCGTGTTCAGTCTAAACCTGTATTGTGTTCAGTCTAAACCTGTAGCGTGTTCAGTCTAAACCTGTAGCGTGTTCAGTGTTAATGCCCAAGACGCTCTGAGATCAAGTTGCTGAGGGTTTTATTTCTCCTCTTTGACCCCCTTTTTTCCAGGGCGTTGGTGGGGGTGGGGTGTTTGAGTTGGTTTTGCCTACTCATATTGTTGAAGAAGCTGAGGCAGAAAGAGTAAATGAGTAAAATGGACAATGAGTAAAATAAATTTCAGTAAAAAAAAAAAAAAGGAAGCTAAATGTCAGGTAGAGGAAATAAAACGTTGACCCTCTGCAGGGTCCTGGGTTTGTGGTGCAGACCCTCTCGAGAGTCTGTAGCATATTAGAGTCCACCTGTCTCCCACTTAACCTCCACACACAGTCTGAGGACCGTGGCCACACGAGTGAACTGTCCGTCTGTTTGTCCCTCAGGGTGTGTGTTTGAGCTGAGAGATGTGAGCCGGTCTTAAGGCAGAACCCCCCAAACTCAGCTTTCCTCCGGGTTATTGACATGTCATGTGTTTGGCAGCCAACAGAGGGAGCCGTAAGACTGAGTGAAATAGGAGTGCAGGGCCTTTGTCCTTTGTTACCTGCCTTCTTTCAAAATGCACATTAATAATGATGAATAATACACATAAATAATGTGACATACATTACATTTCGCCTCAGGCGTTCTTACCCAGAGTAACTGGCACAGTTAAGCTCTCTGAATGCATATGTTAAAGAAGTCTATTGGGCTTTACCTGAATGAAAAATGTAACCAGTAAATAAATGTAGCAATAACAGAAGGGAAAAACAAATCAGCAAAACATGCATCATGGATTTACCTGGTAAATATCAAATAACTGCTTATTTAATACTGGCTTTGCAAACACAGTTTGTATTCTGTAGTCTTTTTCATGCTTTTAAAATGGGTGGATGACACTGAGCACTCTGTTGTGGAGGCCGTTTCGGAAGTGTGGATCCCAGGTGCTTAAACCAATTTAAAAGCTGCACAGGGTCAGTCCTTTGGAGATCTTCTTTCATAGAGCTGCACTTCTGATTTGGGTTAAAAATGAGTTTGATGCATGTTGTGCTTGACACAAACAGACAAATTTGGAATGTATTAAATTAATACATTGCATGACCAAGGCTGATGGTATGAGGGTGAGGACGTGATGGGAGTCACTGTGCAGCTCTGAGAGGAGCTCTGTGTGGTTGTTAAGCTCTACTCTGACAGTGTAAACGGAGCTGATGCAGGAGGAACTCTATGTGGTTGTTAAGCTCTACTCTAACAGTGTAAACGGAGCTGATGCAGGAGGAACTCTATGTGGTTGTTAAGCTTGACTCTGACAGTGTAAACGGAGCTGATGCAGGAGGAACTCTATGTGGTTGTTAAGCTTGACTCTGACAGTGTAAACGGAGCTGATGCAGGGGGAACTCTATGTGGTTGTTAAGCTCGACTCTGACAGTGTAAACGGAGCTGATGAAGGGGGAACTCTATGTGGTTGTTAAGCTCTACTCTGACAGTGTAAACGGAGCTGATGCAGGAGGAACTCTATGTGGTTGTTAAGCTCTACTCTAACAGTGTAAACGGCGCTGATGCAGGAGGAACTCTATGTGGTTGTTAAGCTCTACTCTAACAGTGTAAACGGAGCTGATGCAGGAGGAACTCTATGTGGTTGTTAAGCTTGACTCTGACAGTGTAAACGGAGCTGATGCAGGAGGAACTCTATGTGGTTGTTAAGCTTGACTCTGACAGTGTAAACGGAGCTGATGCAGGAGGAACTCTATGTGGTTGTTAAGCTCTACTCTAACAGTGTAAACGGAGCTGATGCAGGGGGAACTCTATGTGGTTGTTAAGCTCTATTCTAACAGTGTAAACAGAGTTGATGCATGGTAGGTCAGCTTTGAATCTGTGAAAGACAGCTCCTCTATCCTCTTCCCCAGTCTACCCCTATCTCTCTGCTTTTCATACTACTCCTGTCCCTCTCTCTGACTCCCTCTCTCCTCCTGTCTCGCCCTCTCTGTTCCCCCTTTCTTTCTCTCTCTGTCTCTCCCTGTTTGGTGATAGTTGGTGGACCTCCTCACCATCGTAGCTGGGTTTTAGACAGAGCTGGACTGAGATCATTCGGATCCTGATTTAACTCAGGACGGTGATCAGCTGGTGTCTGAGCTTGAGGTGTGAGTGAGGGGTGGGGTGGGGTGGATGAATAAATAAATAGCGTTTTGGCCGAGCGTGTAACCAGCAGGAAGACTGACAGGTTTGACGAGACGTGGCGTGACAGGCATGTTGTTTTTGTGCTGTGAGCTCACCTTTACTGCCGATAAGGACATTAACCATGGTGTGTGTGTGTGAGTGTGTGTGTGTGGTGGGGGGGAGTTGGGTTAGGTAGCCATCAGTCATGCTCAGCTGGCCCTGTGCTGGGGGGGTGACTGTGCAGTAGGTGACTGTACTGTGGGGTTGACTGTGCTGGAGGTGACTGTGCTGGGGGTGACTGTACTGGAGGATGACTGTGCTGGGGGTGACTGTACTGGAGGGTGACTGTGCTGGGGGTGACTGTACTGGAGGATGACTGTACTGGAGGGTGACTGTGCTGGGGGTGACTGTACTGTGGGGTTGACTGTGCCAGAGGTGACTGTGCTGGGGGGTGACTGTACTGTGGGGTTGACTGTGCTGGAGGGGACTGTGCCAGAGGTGACTGTGTTGGGGGGTGACTGTGGCAGGTGGAAATGTTTGTGGTTTATTACTGTTCTGACTGCTGATCATGAGCAGCCCTCAATATTTAATATTTATTGGCATCATATAAAAAGGTCTTTTCCCCATATTTGGCATCTTTGAGATTGAGACATACAGCTGGCATTATCTGTAGTGTGTCGTCCATATTTCATCACTGTGTGAGTAATATAGGTTATTAAAGACAGCTTCCGAATAAAAGTGGTCATTTTAATGTGATGTTGTAATTAAACAAGCCCTCTCATTTCCTGATCAGCTCTCCTGTAGGAGATATGGGGCTGTTTTTAATGATGGCGATGATTGGTGAGCTGTGTGTTCAGTTCAGCGACGCAGCGATCAATGGGCCCCCGGCCCGGCCGCTGGGAAGGCTTATTAAAGGTGATCAATATCACAAATAACGATCGCTTTTTAATAAGGCTGCACGGAGACCATATCTACAGGGGCGGTGTGCGGGTTGATCGTCATATGGTAGCTGCTGCGCTGGCTCCACACCCCTGGCCTCTGCATCGGTCTCATGGCCCTGCCCATTTCATTGGAAAGCTCAGACACAGCATTTGAGTGCATTTGGTCACATCCAGGGCTGCTATTGGTCACATTCACTGACACTGGTGACATTGGCACAGTTCATCTTTAAATCTAGAATGGCAAGATTATTGTTAGTATTAATAGTAATTGGGGGGGGTTGTCTCCTCAAGGCTTGGGGCGGAAAGTGAAGGAAGTTTCCAGCCTCTTTTCTTAGAGGCTCATTTCTCACCTCTAGCTTCAGCTCACAGCCCTTGTGGGACATTGCACCCAGACAGATAATCAATTCCTGCATGCTTAGGCAGGGTAATTAAGAGCTGGGAGGAATGGTGGGGCTGGCCCAGAGATGGTGATTGGGTGGAGACTGGGCTGTCTCTCCCGAGTTGGGCTGGCCCGGGACGGTAAATCTGCACTCCTCCTGATCGCTAATGTAGGCCCTGAGCCTCGTCGCCATGGAGTCGCCACGGTGATCCCGTCACACTGGGGGCTGATCGATACGCCGATGCAGTTTCAGGGAGTGAAATAAAAAGCACCATTTTACGAACCTCCAGCTGGTGGGTCTGAGCCACGCTGGAGGAGAGGGGTGGGGGGTGCAGATCGGCCGAGCTCCTCTCTGACACATTCACTCACTCACTCACTCACTCACAGGACTGGGGAGGTTGTGACTGGGGGGGCGGTTTCTCTGTCTCTCTCTGAGCCCCCCTCTCCTTCATCACTGTTTGACTCCAGGTTTACACTGTGACCCTAGATATCCTACTTGTGTCTGTCTTCCTCACTTGCTCTCTTTCAGGAACTCCATCTCTTCCCATTTTTAATCCCATTCATTCAGTCTACGCTGTACTCTCACAGCTGCCACAGAGCTGTTCAAACCCACTCCAGCACCTCACTCAATTACGCAGTGCTCTGCTAACCTGCTCACTTCGGCTCAACCTCCTCTCCTCACACAATAACACATTAGACCACACAGTAGGTTGGATTACTGCCCTTCATTCTGGCCCATTTCATTACTATTGTGACATCATAAAGCTTCCTGGATTCAGTTATGACATCTGACCTTATTTTAGGCCTGGATTCAATTATGTTATGATGTCATGAATACCAGACGTTTGTTATAGTTTCAGGGTTTCTATTATGACATCATAGGCATATGGACTGGCAGAAGGCTGAAAATACTCTTTAGGTTTTATTATGACATCACTAATATGGTCCTGTGAGTGTGTTCCAGTGGCCTGTTTGTATACCGGACACAGCATAAAGCTCTTCTGTAGTGTTTTTGTTCTTATTGATGTTTCTTGAGAAGTTGGAAGCATGAGAGAAAACACAGACTCTTTGGGCCACATGTTCTGGACATACATTTCACACAATGGGGTCAACTGCCTTTTATAATGGTTCCTCAAGTGTGATTGGCAGGAATATTTTGGCATTTACAGAAGTGTACTGAGGCAGGTAAACTCTGCCTGTTTGTGTGTTTTTGTGTGTGGTCTCCCCGTGACCTTTGGCCATCCCTGTGCTAAGAGTTAAGTCAGCCTTAATGGGTAGATGTTAGATCGTGCTTCCTGTGCTAAGAGTTAGGTCAGCCCACTGACCAGCTACCCATCCACTACACTGCACTGCCCAGCTACCCCTTCACTATACTGCACTGCCATCCTTGTTTTCAAAACACTGCATTATATGAGCATGAGGAAAGACGTTCAAGCAGAGCTAACTGAACATTCGTCATCAAAGACTTGCCCTTAGTCAAAAAAAATGAAATGCAGTTATTATGACTGTATTTGTTGCTACATGGTATCAGGTTTCAGTGATAAAACGGGCAATTAAATATCCAATCAGCATGGGCCTGAGCTTCGGATAGGATACAGACCCTCCGGGAGAATCTCTCTCCTCTTTTTATGAAATAAACAAAGCGTTTCAGAAGTGTGATGACGAAGACTGAAACGAACCCTCAGCAGAAGCTGATATCTGTTTACCTCTGCAGACAGTTTTGACCGAACTTTATATGAACGTTCCATTAATTAACACATTAATAAAAGTGTTATTGACGTTTATGTATGTTGTTAATGCTCATTAATTGTTGTGGAGTGACTGTTGAAGATGAGATGCAACATAACCATCTGGAAGGGTATACGCGCATAGCTCTGTCTCTAGAACGTGCCGCCAACTCCATCTTTTAATTAAACTGTGAGTAATTAATGAACTTTACAGTCATGTACTGTTGATATAACTCGTTGAGTCTGTTAACTGGCAGCTTCACTTCTTTTATTGTGGTGTGTCGGGGGTGTAACTCACTCCGCGTTTCAGGCTTCTCTCCAGGTGCTAGACCGCAGCGTCCGTTTGCTAGGAGTCTGAGCGAGGTCTGAGAGCCCAGCTCTCCGGATCATCATTATCAGAGAACTCGGTTCTGTCTCCATCCTTCTGTTTCTTCAACAGCTTAATGTTATCGAAGGGACTGGAGGGACTCGTTTGCACCGAGCAGGGACGGTTTGAGCTTTTCAGAGGTTTGTGTGGTGCAGCTTCTTCCTGTTCTGCTAAACCTACAGCCGCGTGCCTTTCAGGACTGGTGTGAAACCTGCAGACTGCAGTTACTCTTTATGGAGCTCAGTTTCGCCGATAGATGTATGGTAGCCAGTATGACATTGGGGGGGGGGGGGGACAGCGAGAGACGCTAATGTATTTGTCCATGCTCCAGGATGTTAAATGGTAAAAGATGACTCTCAAGCGCGTACACGGACTGCCCCTCTGATGCAGGCTGCCCCACGGCCTCTAAAGGCGTTATAACGCTTCAGTCTGCCTCATAATGCTTCATAACTCTGTGTAACGTTTCCTGAGACATTTTACCTGTCAGTGCAGCTGTGCGTGTGTGTGTATGTGAGTGTGTATGAGTGCGTTTGTGTGTGAGTGTGTGTGTGTGTGTGTGTGTGCGTGTATGGGACAGTGATTGATTGACTGTGGAACATGGCGGTTGTCGACTGGCTCCCCTTCGGTGGTGTATGGAATGTAAAGGCCATAAATATCAGGAAGTGACAGTTAAAGGTCAGGCCGGGAGCCCTGCGGCTGGGAGGGCATTAGAACAGAGTGTTTATCTGTGGCAGGAACACTGGGGCAGAGCCTGAGCATGGGGGCGGGGCCTGGACTCGGGGGCAGAGCCTGAGCATGGGGGCGGGGCCTGGACTCGGGGGCGGAGCCCAAGCACAGGGGCAGGGCTGTAGAACAGACCTACACGCACGCCTCACTCCTGTGTTCGCCTCCTCACGTGCCTCACCTGTTACACACCTGAGAGCATACGCACATTAGTACATGACTGAATGTCAGTGTGGGTGTGGAGTAGCGGGATGGAGGTGGGAAATGCAGGTGGGATTCCCTGTGTGCTGACATAATCTCCAGCGCCTTCAGACTTGTTCACAGGAAGGAAATTTCTCCAGATATCGACCCAGATCTCCATGTTTCAGCTGCTCAGATTGCACTGCGTGTGCTTATCTAAGACAGAAAAGTGTATTTGAGCATGTGTGTGTAAGTGTGTGTGTGTGTGCATTTCTGTGATTGCCAAAGAATTAATTTTATGGTCTGGGGGTTGCTGTGGTGGAAGGCGTGGCTGTGCAATAGCAGGTACCTTGAAAGGCCTGTTGTCCCATTAGCGAGACTCTGGGTTGTCATGAGGAGGTAAAATACTACAATATTTGCGGTTGCAGATGGACAGACAGGGTGGGACACTACAGTATTTACAGTTGCAGATGGAACAGACAGGGCGGGATACTACAGTATTTACAGTTGGAGATGGAACAGACAGGGCGGGATACTACAGTATTTACAGTTGGAGATGGAACAGACAGGGCGGGATACTACAGTATTTACAGTTGCAGATGGAACAGACAGGGAGGGATACTACAGTATTTACAGTTGGAGATGGAACAGACAGGGCGGGATACTACAGTATTTACAGTTGGAGATGGAACAGACAGGGCGGGATACTACAGTATTTACAGTTTGAGATGGAACAGACAGGGCGGGATACTACAGTATTTACAGTTTGAGATTGAACAGACAGGGCGGGATACTACAGTATTTACAGTTGCAGATGGAACAGACAGGGCGGGATACTACAGTATTTACAGTTGGAGATGGGACAGACAGGGCGGGATACTACAGTATTTACGGTTGCAGATGGAACAGACAGGGCGGGATACTACAGTATTTACAGTTGGAGATGGAACAGATAGGGCGGGATACTACAGTATTTACAGTTGGAGATGGAACAGACAGGGCGGGATACTACAGTATTTACAGTTGGAGATGGAACAGACAGGGAGGGATACTACAGTATTTACAGTTGGAGATGGAACAGACAGGGCGGGATACTACAGTATTTACAGTTGGAGATGGAACAGACAGGGCGGGATACTACAGTATTTACAGTTGGAGATGGAACAGACAGGGCGGGATACTACAGTATTTACGGTTGCAGATGGAACAGGGGCACATGTGGCCTGCTCCTCCGGGGTTTGAACTTGAAACCGGCTGCTTCAGTCTTCCAGGATGTAGCCTGAACTTACCCTATACAAATGGATAAATGTGTAAAACACACAGCAGATAAACATACACAGTAGATAAACATAAGTAAATAGGTTATGCCGTCGTTAGTAGGTAGATAAACCCATAAATAAGTCTAATTGGTTGTCCTGTATTTTTTCCCAGTGCAGTTAATGGTAATAATAAATAATAATTATGGGAGGCAGGGGATCGTTAGAGGAACAGGGAAAACGGTGCAGATTCAAGCAGCCGAATGCTGATGAAGCTGAACGAGCTGCTTTGGGATCAATGGAGCTCGATTTAGCGTTCAGCAACACAGCGCTCAAGACCAGACATCAGACCGCATTTTACTCTGCACAACGGTAACGTCCGTTTAAAACGGTCCCTGGCATTTCACGCTTTAGAACCGTTACGGCTTCTTGAACCAGCCCCTTGCATCTTACGCTGACATTTTACACTGCAGGAAAGTCGCCGCTGTTTAAAATGGCCCCGCGTTGGACCATGTTCATGTGGGGTTCAAATCCAATATGGACATGCCCATGTGACTTCTGTCTGTATGATCTCATCTGATTTTTTGCCCTTAGGAGTTTTTTGTTCCCAGTGGAACAGGGTGCTGAGTTCCGTCATCGCTCCAAAAATAAGAGGGATGAGTGCAGCGATGCCGGCTGACGATCCCTCGGCAGGGGCTGGTCTGAGAGACAGAGTGTCCTCTGGTCCGGTTTATGGTGATGAGGGAAAAAGAGCAGCTCTGAGTAGGGTGGGGGCGGGCAGTTAGTGTGCTGTGTGAATGTAGGGCTAAACACTGACCCCAGAGCCCCAGAATTAAAGCACAAAATTACTGATAATTCAGCAAACTTAAACAAAGCACTCCTGTGCTTTCTCAAAACCTGCTAGAAATGAGCTTTTAAAACCAGCTGCCAAAACGTACTAATGGCAGACTAGCATGCTATTCTTCTTGTTATTCTTATTAATACAAAGGAATTTGTGTTTGTTGCATTAGAGCACGTATCACATATTCGTATGTGCATGAATAATAACATGCGTCGTGCATGTATATGGTGCTATTAAATCATTGTGAATGCGTGCTTGCGAGGCAGTCTGGCTGTGTGTGTGTTTGTGTGTGTGTGTGTGTGTGAGAGAGGCAGACTGCCTGCCTTTATGTGGATAGACAGACTGTGTGTGCATTGGAATCTGCCCTCTTACTCTCATGTATAAAACTGTGAGAAGTGTTAAAATCTTAAATCCGCTCTCAGTCCCTCTCGCTCCCCCCTCTCTCTGTGTCTAATCGGTAATGTTCCTAGGGCTCTACAGAAAGGAGGAGAAAGCCTCCGCATTGTTCAGCAGGTGTCGGGGCAGAAAATCTGGACACGGTTTTGTCTCAGCAAATTAGGGTGGTGCCCCAGATCCCTACAGCCTTTTGACCCGCGGTGGACGCTGAGGCGGCACTGCTGGGGATTGTGGGAGTCTGGAGTTGGCCTCGCTGTCACGCCCTGCTGAGCCTGAGCCAATCCTGTTACCCCACAAACCTTTCAGTCTGCAGCTGCCCTTTGTGCGAAACCCGACACCTCCTCACTCTGGGCTCAGTCTGGCGCGGGGGTGACCCCGGAGGACGCCTTTTCCCCCGCCGTCTGCCCCCCTGCGGGCTTTGTTAGGCTGGTTTTTTTTGGGGGGGGGTCAGACACCTTTTGTGGTGGGCGTTGATCTCCTTTGTTGGGGAACCCTGGTGCAGGGGAAATAGGGGTGCAGTGTGAAGCAGCGTTCTCACACCCCGTCAGTTTGGGGTCACTGGGGTCGAGATGTGACACTTGGGTTCATCACCTTTGCGTGTGCTCGGGTCCTGCACCCGGAAACAGGGAGGGAGATGGGGTGCGGGGGCGGGGGGGTTATTCTTTCTGACTGGGTCACCTGAGGGACACAGCCCTGTCGAGCAGGAGCTCAGATCAAACTGGCCCCCACCTCAAAAACCATCTTTGGTGTGCAGTAGCTGTGCTCACAGGAGCAGTGTGCAGGGTGTGTGTGGATCAGTGTAATTGGGGAGGGGGTGTGAATGGATCAGTGTAACTGGGGAGGGGGTGTGTGTGGATCAGTGTAACTGGGGATGGGGTGTGAATGGATCAGTGTAATTGGGGATGGGGTGTGAATGGATCAGTGTAACTGGGGAGCGGGTGTGTGTGGATCAGTGTAACTGGGGATGGGGTGTGAATGGATCAGTGTAATTGAGGAGGGGGTGTGAATGGATCAGTGTAACTGGGGAGGGGGTGTGAATGGATCAGTGTAACTGGGGATGGGGTGTGAATGGATCAGTGTAATTGAGGAGGGGGTGTGAATGGATCAGTGTAACTGGGAGGGGGGTGTGAATGGATCAGTGTAACTGGGGAGGGGGTGTGAATGGATCAGTGTAATTGAGGAGGGGGTGTGAATGTATCAGTGTAATTGGGGATGGGTGTGAATGGAACAGTGTAATTGGGGAGGGGGTGTGAATGGATCAGTGTAACTGGGGAGGGGGTGTGAATGGATCAGTGTAACTGGGGAGGGGGTGGGAATGGATCAGTGTAATTGGGGATGGGGTGTGAATGGATCAGTGTAACTGGGGAGGGGGTGTGTGTGGATCAGTGTAACTGGGGATGGGGTGTGAATGGATCAGTGTAATTGGGGAGGGGGTGTGAATGGATCAGTGTAACTGGGGAGGGGGTGTGAATGGATCAGTGTAACTGGGGATGGGGTGTGAATGGATCAGTGTAACTGGGGACTGGATCAGTGTAATGGGGAGGGGTGTGAATGGATCAGTGTAATTGGGGAGGGGGTGTGAATGGATCAGTGTAACTGGGGAGGGGGTGTGTGGATCAATGTAACTGGGGAGGGGGTGTGAATGGATCAGTGTAATTGCTGTCCTGTTTAACTAATTAAACACACAGCGGGCACCCGAGGCAGTGCTGGAACACTTCAGTCACAGTTCAGTTACACTAATGGAGGCTGGAGGGGGGCGAGGGGGTGTAATTAAACTGAATGTGTCTGTGTCTCTGTCTCTGTTATGAGGTAGGGGCCCTGAACATGTCTGTGAACATACCTCTGTGCCCCCCGGCCCCCCGGGCGCCGAGCTGCATCACACACATCTCTCAGCAGCAGCAGCTGTGCCATGATGTGACCTCACCATGCCCCCGTTAACACGATTCGATTGTCCAACAGATCACTTTTCATCTGTCTCTCACCCCCCCCCCCCTCTCTCTGTTTCCCCAGCAGAGGGAAAGCTTGGACATTGGAAGTTGTGCTTGTGTGGAGTTTTGGTTGTTTTTGGTGGAATTGTCTGACCTTATAGCTGTTGGTTGCTGTTGTACATTGTGCTTGTCTTAGTTGGAGGTGTGTGGCGTTGCATAAGGGTTAGTTGGAGGTGTGTGGTGTTGCAGTAGGGTTAGTTGGAGGTGTATGGCCTTGCAGTAGGGTTAGTTGGAGGTGTGTGGCCTTGCAGTAGGGTTAGTTGGAGGTGTGTGGCATTGCAGTAGGGTTAGTTGGAGGTGTGTGGCATTGCAGTAGGGTTAGTTGGAGGTGTGTGGCCTTGCAGTAGGGTTAGTTGGAGGTGTGTGGCGTTGCAGTAGGGTTAGTTGGAGGTGTATGGCCTTGCAGTAGGGTTAGTTGGAGGTGTGTGGCCTTGCAGTAGGGTTAGTTGGAGGTGTGTGGCATTGCAGTAGGGTTAGTTGGAGGTGTGTGGCATTGCAGTAGGGTTAGTTGGAGGTGTGTGGCCTTGCAGTAGGGTTAGTTGGAGGTGTGTGGCCTTGCAGTAGGGTTAGTTGGAGGTGTGTGGCATTGCAGTAGGGTTAGTTGGAGGTGTGTGGCGTTGCAGTAGGGTTAGTTGGAGGTGTGTGGCCTTGCAGTAGGGTTAGTTGGAGGTGTGTGGCGTTGCAGTAGGGTTAGTTGGAGGTGTGTGGCGTTGCAGTAGGGTTAGTTGGAGGTGTGTGGCGTTGCAGGAAGGTTAGTTGGAGGTGTGTGGTGTTGCATTAGGGTTACTTGGAGGTGTATGGCGTTGCAGTTGTTTGTTCGTGCAGTCAGGGGAAGAGCCGCGTTTGGGTTGCATTTCAGGTGGGCAGAGGGAAGGTGTTAAGCAGTGTTAAACAGTTTGTGTGGCAGAGGGAAGGTGTTAAGCAGTCTTAAGCAGTTATTGTGGCAGAGGGAAGGTGTTAAGCAGTTTTAAACAGTTAGTGTGGCAGGTGGAGGTGTTAAGAAGTTAGTGTGGCAGAGGGAAGGTGTTAAGCAGTGTTAAGCAGTTAGTGTGGCAGAGGAAAGGTGTGAAGCAGTGTTAAGCAGTTAGTGCAACAAGGGGAAGGTGTTGAGCAGTTAGTGTGGCAGGGGGAGGTGTTAAGACATTATTTGTGTGACAGAGGGAAGGTGTTAAGCAGTGTTAAGAGGTTAGTGTGGCAGAGGGAAGGTGTTTAGCAGTGTTAAGCAGTCAGTGTGGCAGACGGAAGGTGTTAAGCAGTGTTAAGCATTTAGTGCCATGGGGGGAAGGTGTTAAGCAGTGTTAAGCAGTTAGTGCCATGGGGGAATGTGTTAAGCAGTGTTAAGCAGTTAGTGCCATGGGGGAAGGTGTTAAGCAGTGTTAAGCAGTTAGTGCCATGGGGGAAAGGTGTTAAGCAGTGTTAAGCAGTTAGTGCCATGGGGGGAACATGTTACGCAGTGTTAAGCAGTTAGTGCCATGGGGGAAGGTGTTAAGCAGTTAGTGTGGCAGAGGGAAGGTGTTAAGCAGTGTTAAGCAGTGTTAAGCAGTTAGTGCCATGGGGGGAAGGTGTTACGCATTGTTAAGCAGTTAGTGCCATGGGGGGAAGGTGTTATGCAGTGTTAAGCAGTTAGTGCCATGGGGGGAAGGTGTTATGCAGTGTTAAGCAGTTAGTGCCATGGGGTGAAGGTGTTAAGCAGTAAGTGTGGCAGAGGGAAGGTGTTAAGCAGTGTTAAGCAGTTAGTGCGGTAGGGGGAAGGTGTTGAGAAGTTAATGCTGCAGGGGGACGGTGTTAAGCAGTAAACAAATTAGCATTTAATTTCCCGGGAGGAGCAGTCAGTTTAGGCGGAACAGCTCTTTGCCCCTGGCGGTGTGCTGGAGTTTTCTCTCGGTAAAGCGAAGGTGAAAACTTTTTAATGGAATCTTAATTTGTTCAATTAGCCCATGTAACTGGCTGCTTTTTTTTTTCTTCCTCTTTTCACTTTTTTTAAACGTTTTAAAAAGCTTACCATGCCTGAGAACGAGGGCCGAGGTGTGGAGCGCAGGTGCTTTAATTGAAATACAATAATGTGTTAGTCAGCAGCGGAATAATGGTGATCAACGCCCCCCATGGCCCCCAGCTCCAGCTGAAGAGTATGAGATGCTGGAAGTTTGTAGCGTTGGGATGCTGCGCCATGCACCCCATGGAGCCAGGACTCCAAACGAGGAGCGGGAGCATCGCGGTGTGCGCCGGGGCGTAATTATGCTGAACGAGCTCTCCTCATTTAAAAGAAAGCGCTTTGAATTAAGCGCAGCCCTTGGCTGTGGCAGGTACTTAACTGAGTTTGCTCCGTGCTGCAGATCCTTGGGGGGGGAGGGTTGTTGGGGGGGGGGGGGGGGTGTGCAAGGGCGACGGTAAACACGCGCGCCCTTAGCATTCAGCCGTAGTAGCAGGCATCGCTCGCTAATTACGGCTCCGAGGGGATAAACAGGGAAATGAAAGGTGCCTTTTCTGCGACTAACCTTCCCTTAGGGGTCTCTGCGGGCTAGGCCAGGTTTTCGCCTAAAGACAGACACACCAGCCGCCCCTTTCAAAGGCCCCCTACGCCCCCGCGCCCTCCACGAGCCCATCCCCCCTTTCACGCTGCACACAGCTCCCCTTCTGCAGGCAAACACGTACACTCTTTGGTGTTGTGTTTGCTTTTTGTGTTTATTTTTTTATTTATGGTGTATTTGTGCATTGTACTTTTTGCTCTTTTGAATCCAAATACTGTCAACTGAAGTTGTCAAGAAGTTTTTTTTCTTTTTTTTTTTTTATAAAGTTTTTCCTCCGTCGTTATTATCAATGTCATAAGTCCTGAGTGGATTGAAATGAAATCCATGCTGTTGCTGTTGCAGTTTGGTAAGTTCATTTAATTTGTAAGTTATAAGTTCATTATCATAATCCGAGCATAGTCTTTGGAACTGATGCTGGAGCTGGTTTGGAGTTTCATGCTGCTCTGTGTGTCAGCGCGGCTCGGTTTTTGATGACCGTGCTGAAACGACGCGAGGCTCTGGAGTGGGCTTCGCCTGTGACGGCAGTTAGCACTGGATCGGATTGCTTTAGCTCCTGCACAGTAACCGCAGTAACTTAAAACTACCTGGGGTCCAATCACGTTTAAGCTTGCCTTTTGCATTTCAAAGAGCAGTGCAATGGGAGGCAATGTCGGCTTCAACAGAGAGAGACTTGCCATTGCCAGACTATAGTGGGTTCTACTCCTGAGTGGTGTAGTTTTGTTCAGTGCTCAGTTGTTAGTGAATCCCTTGCTCTGAGTAAATCCCCTGCTGTGAGTGAATTCCTTCGCTCTAAATGAATCCCCTGCTCTGAGTGAACCCCCTGCTCTGTAGTAGGGTGTAATTAAACTGTGAGTGAATCCCCTGCTCATGCTGGGTGTAATGAAGCTGTGAGTGAATCCCCTTCTCTGAGTGAATCCCCTGCTCTGTAGATGGTTGTAAGGAAGCTGTGAGTGAATCCCCTGCTCTGAGTGAATCCCCTGCTCTGTAGATGGGTGTAATGAAGCTGCGAGTGAATCTCCTGCTCTGTAGCTGGGTGTAATGAAGCTGTGAGTGAATCCCCTGCTCTGAGTGAATCCCCTGCTCTTTAGCTGGGTGTAATGAGGCTGTGAGTGAATCCCCTGCTCTGTAGCTGGGTGTAATGAAGCTGTGAGTGAATCCCCTGCTCTTTAGATGGGTGTAATGAAGCTGTGAGTGAATCCCCTGCTCTGAGTGAATCCCCTGCTCCTTAGATGGGTGTAATGAAGCTGTGAGTGAATCCCCTGCTCTGTAGATGGGTGTAATGAAGCTGTGAGTGAATCCCCTGCGCTGTAGATGGGTGTAATGAAGCTGTGAGTGAATCCCCTGCTCTGTAGATGGGTGTAATGAAGCTGTGAGTGAATCCCCTGCTCTTTAGATGGGTGTAATGAAGCTGTGAGTGAATCCCCTGCTCTGAGTGAATCCCCTGCTCCTTAGATGGGTGTAATGAAGCTGTGAGTGAATCCCCTGCTCTGTAGATGGGTGTAATGAAGCTGTGAGTGAATCCCCTGCTCTTTAGATGGGTGTAATGAAGCTGTGAGTGAATCCCCTGCTCTGAGTGAATCCCCTGCTCCTTAGATGGGTGTAATGAAGCTGTGAGTGAATCCCCTGCTCTTTAGATGGGTGTAATGAAGCTGTGAGTGAATCCCCTGCGCTGTAGATGGGTGTAATGAAGCTGTGAATGAATCCCCTGCTCTGTAGATGGGTGTAATGAAGCTGTGAGTGAATCCCCTGCTCTGTAGATGGGTGTAATGAAGCTCTGAGTGAATCCCCTGCTCTGCAGCCAGTGCAATGAAGCAGCAGCGGCTGGGCAGGTCCTCTGCAGAAGCACGCAGACTGTCAACAGCGCTAATAGAAATGAGGGATCACCTATGTGAGGTAATGGAGACAGTAAGGCCTGGGCAGGAAGACTGGCCTCTGTCATCCACAATCTGTCTGTCACAGAATGATGATGTCACAGCCCCCCTCAGGAGTCAGGCTGTCTCCTGCCTAACAGCTTGATTAAGTGAAACTCAGACTGTGAGACGTCTCGGTCTTCTGCTCGGAGCCTTGGGGAACCTTTTATACTCTCTCCTCTCTCTGTCCAGAAAAGCTTTTTTGGTTTTATTGGAGTATTTTTAAAGCCTTTCTTTTTTAGCAGAAGATTGCTTTACAGCCAGGTTAATAATGCAGTTAGCTGCCCAATTACGGCCGTAATTGTTCCTCCACTGTAGTTAATTCCGTATTTGTTCAGTTCATTAATGTAGATGTTTTTACACTGCGGTCAGCACCTTCGCTTATATAAAAGCGGCTCTTTTGTGCACGGCGTTTGGTGATGCGGGCTGTGCGGAGGCCGTAAAGTGCGTGAGCGGCAGCCGGCCTCCTATCACAGCGAATGTGTCCCAGCGGAAACGGCGGATGATCGAGTCTGAGAAAACGATCATAAAGGGCTGGCGAGCGGAGAGGCGGCGTAATCGCTCAGTTTCCCTTTGGGAGAGTTTTAAAGTAGTTTTGAAAGCAAATAGCTTTAAAATAATTGGATACGATAGGGGTCAGTCCTGGAGGGCCGCAGTGTCTGCAGGTTTAACTCAGTCCTGGAGGGCCACAGTGTCTGCAGGTTTAACTCCAGTCCTGGAGGGCCGCAGTGTCTGCAGGTTTAACTCCAGTCCTGGAGGGCCGCAGTGTCTGCAGGTTTAACGCCAGTCCTGGAGGGCCGCAGTGTCTGCAGGTTTAACTCCAGTCCTGGAGGGCCGCAGTGTCTGCAGGTTTAACTCCAGTCCTGGAGGGCCGCAGTGTCTGCAGGTTTAACTCCAGTCCTGGAGGGCCGCAGTGTCTGCAGGTTTAACTCCAGTCCTGGAGGGCCACAGTGTCTAAAGGTTTAACTCCAGTCCTGGAGGGCCACCGTGTCTGCAGGTTTACCTCCCGTCCTGGAGGGCCGCAGTGTCTGCAGGTTTAACTCCAGTCCTGGAGGGCCGCAGTGTCTGCAGGTTTAACTCCAGTCCTGGAGGGCCGCAGTGTCTGCAGGTTTAACTCCAGACGTGGAGGGCCGCAGTGTCTGCAGGTTTAACTCCAGTCCTGGAGGGCCGCAGTGTCTGCAGGTTTAACTCCAAAGTGGTGAACCACACAGACTGCCTGCTGTCACTGCGTATCTACAGAACTGCTGTCTGGCACACTTCTGGTGGAGGGTTAGGGAGAAATGGGGCAACTCCACACTTCCTCCTCCCCTCCCGAATCTCAGCCGACCCTGACACGGTGCAGGCTGAATCCCAGACACAAAAGAGTAACCCCCCACCTCTCTGTCTGCACCCCTCCTCTGTCTACACCCCTCCTCTCTGTCTGCACCCTTCCTCTCTGTCTGCACCCCTCCTCTCTCCGTCTTGACCAGAATGCTGCTGAATTACTCTTTGCCTTGGTGCCATTGTGCCCTGCATATTTTTGTTGTTTTTAAGTATCTGAAGAATAT
>JAFBMS010001337.1:0-42928 GCA_019788955.1 Albula glossodonta | reverse complement strand
CACCCCCCACGCACACAAACACACGCACACACCCCCCCACACCCGCACACCCACGCACACACACACACACACACTCACACACACTCACACACACACACACACACACACACACACACACACACACACACACAAACACACTTTCTTTCCACATCTTTGAAATACTCTCTAAGGCATTTACACCTCTTTGCAAGTCTCCTCTTATTTTGGCGGCTGGCACCAGAGAAATAATCGCAAAAGTTTTGAGATTTGTCCTTCATTAGAAACAGGTGTGCTTCCATGGCGATAAGGCAGGTTTGAAATGTCTGAGCCTGACAGACGCGCGACCCCTCTGACATCAGCGGCCATGGGGGGGGAGGGGTGGGGGAAAGGAGGTGAGCCCGCGGAGAAGAGTGAACGATCCCCCCCCTTGCCCCCCCAGGGGGATGTGTCTCCGCTACAAATCAGGAAATCAGCATCTGTTTATGCGCGCTGTTATCGGCGGGGTCTATCTGGGCAGCGGCGGCCCCCGATACGCACACTGTGGCCGATCTCATTACCACAGGATATGACATCAGAGCCCTGCATCGGCGCCTTCACCATTGCTAAAAGCATCAATCGAGTTTTCTGAGCGTTTGAAGAAGATTGGAAGTGCATGTCCCTCTGGCCCGGCTCAGGAGAGGGAGAGAGAGGGAGAGAGGAGAGGAGAGGAAGAGAAAGAGAGGGAGAGAGGAGAGGAGAGGAAAAGAAAGAGAGGGAAAGAGGAGAGGAAGAGAAAGAGAGGGAGAGAGGAGAGGTGGGAGGAATTGTTTTTTCCTCACAGCGTGTTCAGGGGTTAAGGGTTTAATCACAAAGAAACTGTAAAAAAAAATGGAGATCCTGCTTTAGGCCTCACTACTGCTTCTCTCTGTCTATTCTGCTCTCTCTTTCTCTCTCTGTTTGTTCCTCTCTCTTTCTCCCTGCCTGTTTCTCCTTGTCTTTCTCTCCATCTGTTTTTATCTTTTGCCTCTGTCTCTCCTCTGTTTTGCCCTCTCTTTCTCTCCACCTTTTTCTTTCTCTGTTCTTGCACTTCTCCTTCTCTCTATCTTTCTCTCTCTCCCTCTTCTTCCCTCTCTCCTGCTCCATCTCTCCCCAGGACACAGACCCAGCCCCCTCTTACCGAGCCCCTAGCCCACGATCCGGAAAGATCCTCACCATGCTGGCGAAGGGAGACGAGCAGGCCCATGACGGATCGTATTTCCACAGCCTCACTGCTAGGGAGGGTAGCGTCCCGCCAAGTCGTCCTTCAGCTGGGCCAGAGATATCCGCCGTTTTACAGTCCTACAGCGCGGCGAGCCATCCGTCTGTCTCTGCTTTCCACCAGCAGCAGGGTCACACAGAGAGCCGACTCCCGAGCCAGCCTCTTTCTCATCCTCTCAGACAAAACGCCCGGCCTTAAAACCCACACTGCGTTTGGAGATAGGCCATCTATATCCAATATCCTGTTCACCCTCCCCGACCTCAACCCAACCCCCCCCCACTCACCCCCTCCACCCCAGCTGACGATTTAATGATTTAATAATGAGAATAGCCTTGTTAAAAATTATAACATGGCATATCACTGTCCTTTAGATTGGGTGCTGTTCAAGCTGGCCAATGAAAACCACTTCAGAAATCCTGAAGTGGAAATCAGAAGCTTTGACCCTCTATTTTACATAAGATTGAGTTAGATGCGGGCACTGTCTAAGAATGAGACGACCCAGGGAGCAGCAAGGTTCATCTTTAAAACAGTACGGTTCACCCTCATAGACGCACTCTCTCACACTGTATGTTTCTCGCTGTGGTGCGCTCAGCGCGTATCTCACACTAATCTCCTGCATGATTACACTGAGAAACTCCCTTCTCACACGTAACAGAGTCACTCTTGTGATTTCTCATAATTTCTTAGAATGCTCTGTTCCCTAGAATGAATTAAAGTATGTATGATTTTTAGAGCATATTCATGCCTGCTTTTGAATGTTAAGAAAGCACACTGTCTTTAGTCTTTATGGATGATGTTGTGAGATGGTTTGGATGCCTGCAGCATTGTGCGTATGCAGGGATTCAGAGAGCTGTATGTGAGGTAGTCTCCTTTCAGAATAGCGTTAACTTTTCTGGCCTGAGCTCTCCTGCAGTACTCCTGTGTGTAGGTCTCTGAGGGTGGCTGTTTGTCTGGAGCAGTTTGTCATTTTGCACGCTCCTCTGGCTGTCTCTGTGATTTCCCTGCCATCTTTATCACTGTGCTGCCACCACAGGAGAAGAATTAAAAACCTGTAACAGGTGAAGTATGGAAATGTCCCTGAATGAAACACTGCGATCTCTCCCAGATGAAATATGGAAATCCGTTGCTGCGGTGCAAGGACTGTCTTTCCTCCTATTAAATATTGATGTGTGTAATGTATCGCATATTTTTAGTTAGTATACAGTACCATGTTGCGGGTCAGCTGGAAGGGCCATGTTATTCCCTGGTGAGTTACCCATTACTGCCATCTACTGGCTGCTTTCTGGAACTGCAGTCTAACTCTGGCTTCTGGAGCGGAGCTGGAGAATAAGTCCAAGGGTCACATCTATGCTATTTTTTTAAAATATAATATCAGTTTGTGTTATTTATGGTACTAAATCCTACATCATGTGAAACAATGGCAACAATACTGGGACCTTACAGAGACATATTAATGTAATTAATATAATATTATCACGATTATTACTGTTACACTTTATTACTTTTTCTTGTAATAAAAATAACCATGACTGTGTTTGAGAACAAGTTGGTCTGGGCTGTTAAGATTCTTTGCAGAGAATCACTGAGGAAGATTTTAGAACGTACAGAGAGTTAGGAGGTGAGGAATGTTTAGGGGATATTTGTGATTTCCATGCCGTGGACACGGCTGTCCTTCATGTCAGACTGGGATGGTAACGCGTAGCAGGTCTGGGCTGTGAAAGCCAGGGCGCAGCCGCGTGTGTCTCAGACTCTCTAATGTCTGAAATGTAAATCTGGATTTAGCTTTCCTCACGCCATGGCGCACAGAGACAAAACTGCAGATTAGCTTCCTAAATGTGCGGCACAATTTAGCACATAAAAACCCTGTCTAGGCAAGGCGCCTCTGAACGTTCGCCGTTTTCAGTCAGCGTTTTAAAGCTTCCGTCGCTGTGCCGATGCGAATCGCTTGTTTTGCTGACAGATCCCAGCTTAAAATATCTTTTTGTTAAAATCATTTATGAGCCGAAAAACATAAAATGGATCGCTCTGAGGCTGGACTCTCTGAAGCGGGCTCCATGGAGACGCCATGAGGGGGGGAGCCATGTCTTGCCCCCCCCGACCCTCCAGAAACTGCCCTGACCTTGACAGTCTCTCTGCTGCCAGCAAATCAACGGCCAATGATGTCAAAGTATGTAACCCCTGCAAGGCCAACGGGAGCGCACTCTGCCATTAGAGGAAATAAAGAACAGGGTTTACACCCATTCAGTGTATGATCCCAGAGATCCTGCTGCTACTTCCCCTCAGAGAGAGAAAGAAAGAGAGAGAGAGAGAAAGAGCACCTACCCTCCCACCCTCCCAGATCCTGGGGTACATCGCCCCCATTCTGCCCAACCAAGCTCACCATTTATCGAATACATCAAGACAGAGATCTGATCTGGTCAGAGAGATATGCGTTATTATGCATAATCACCTTTATTCTACCGATCAAGGCCTAATTTATTTGGTTATCATCATTTGGCTAGTCTTTATTATTTTCTTCAGTATGCATTTGTATGTGTGTTGGTACATGCTATTTTTTTTCTTTGCCAGTTCCACCTAGAAATTAATTATAAAATTCACGAATTAAACACTTCACAGTAAAAAAAGCCAGCGGGTACCAAACGTGCAGGAGCAAAAGCACAGCGCTGTATGCATACGCAGCTACACAGTGGCAGTCACTCAAAGCATGAGAATGACATGAGTCCAAGGTCAAGGTCAAGGTCAACAGCAGCCAGTTATCCAGAAGAGGGACACAGCATGTACTCACAGTCCCCAGCATTTGGGGGTACGCTGAGGGGCCCCAGGCTGGCTCGCCATTACAGGAGGGCCCCAATACTGAGCACACAGTTACAGTCCAACTCTGCCCCATGCAGCTGGGAAAAGCGTAAAAGAAGATGGAATGTTTCTTTTTTTGAATATTGCATTTAAACAAAGAATAATAATGAACTCCCCGATGGAGAAAAGGTACATGTAAATACTGTCTCTGAGCATGCTCTCACTCACCTGTGTCCCTGGCTGTAGGTGGGATCCAGGCTTGCCCTTGTATCCAATGTCATTTCAATGTCAGGTAACCGTGGAGACCAGAATGTTTTCCAGAGCCACTCCCCCTTGGCAGGCTGGGCCAATCAGCTGGCACGGTTTCCCTTCCCCTGTCTCTTTTAAACGGTGTTTCAATAAAACATGCCCCCATTTCCTGCAGGGGGGAAGATGCCCTAATGATCCAGCAGAAGACTAGAGAGCAGGAGAGCTGTGTGTGCAAGATGAACAGAGCCAAACACACACACACTCATACTCACTCACATACACGCACGCACACACTTACACTCACACTCACACTCACACTCTACAACACACACACACTCATACTCACACTCTACAAGAAACACACAATCATACTCACACTGTACAACAACACACACACCACACACACTCACACTCTCCCACACACTCACGCACATACTCACACTCTACAACACACACACACTCACACTCACACACACACTCTACAACACACACACACTCCCACTCACACTCTACAACACACACACACACACACACACACTCTACAACACACACACACACGCACACTCACTCACACACACACACACACACACACACACTCACACTCTAAAACACACACGCACGCCACTCACACTCTACAACACACACACACTCCCACTCACACTCTACAACACACACCCGCACTCTACACACACACACACACTCACACTCTACAAACACCCACACACTCACACTCACACTCTATAACACACACACACGCACGCACGCACTCACATACACACACGCACACACTCACACAACACACTCACTCACATACACACACACACAACCACACTTACCACACACACACTCATACTCACACTCTACAACACACAACACTCATACTCACACTCTAAACACACACACACTCACACTCTCCAACACACACGCACACTCACACTCTACAACACACACACACTCATACTCACACTCTACACACACACACACTCACACTCACACTCACACCTACAACACACACACTCACACTCCCACTCACCCACACCCACACACGCACACTCACTCACACACACACACGCACACACTTACACACACACACACACACTCATACTCACACTCTAAACACACACCCACTCACACTCTACACCACACACACACCCCCCACTCCCACTCACACTCTACAAACACACCCACTCACACTCCCCTCTACAACACACCCACACTCACCTCTCACACTCTACAACACACACACACTCATACTCACACTCTACAACACCCCACACGCACACTCACACTCTACAACACACACACACTCACCTCACACTCTACACACACACCACTCCACTCCACTCTACAACACACACACACTCACACTCACACTCTACACACACACACGCTCCTACTCACACTCTCACACACACACACCCACTCCTACTCACCTCTACAACACACACACACGCACACTCACACTCTACAACACACACACTCACACTCACTCTACAACACCACACACACGCACACTCACTCCACACACGCACACACACACACCACACACTCATACTCACACTCTAAAACACACACACACTCATACTCACACTCTCTACACACCCACACACCCTCACTCACACACCCACACACACAACACCCATTCACTCACATACACCACCACGCACACACTTACACACCACACACACCCTCATACTCACACTCTACAAACACTCACACTCAAACTCTACACCACACACACTCATACTCCACTCTACAACACCCACACACACACTCACACTCTACAACACACACACACACACACACGCACTCTACAACACACGCACACACACACTCTACAACACACACACACGCACACTCACTCACACACACACATACACACACACACATGCACGCACACACTCACACACACGCACAATCACTCACATACACGCACGCACACACTCACACACACACTCACACTCTCCAACACACACACACACACGCACTCTACAACACACACACACACACACACACCCTGGGGCTTCTCAGGTTGCAGAGGCAGTAAATTAGTGAATAAAATCAGAGTGTCTCAGCTCTGGATGTGTAAAAAGCTGCAGAGATTCATAGTGTGTATGCTGGGCCACACAGCTGTCTGCAGCTCAGCTCACACACTCACTTACGGGGTCCCTTGCAGTCCCCTCAGCTCACACACTCACATACAGAGTCCCCTACAGGCCCCTCAGCTCACACACTCACTTACGGGGTCCCTTGCAGTCCCCTCAGCTCACACACTCACATACAGAGTCCCCTACAGTCCCCTCAGCTCACACACTCACGTACGGGGTCCCCTACAGTCCCCTCAGCTCACACACTCACGTACGGGGTCCCCTACAGTCCCCTCAGCTCACTCACTCACATACAGAGTCCCCTACAGGCCCCTCAGCTCACACACTCACTTACGGGGTCCCCTACAGTCCCCTCAGCTCACACACTCACTTACGGGGTCCCCTACAGTCCCCTCAGCTCACTCACTCACTTACGGGGTCCCTACAGTCCCCTCCGCTCACTCACTCACTTACGGGGTCCCCTACAGTCCCCTCAGCTCACACACTCACTTACGGGGTCCCCTGCAGTCCCCTCAGCTCACACACTCACATACAGAGTCCCCTACAGGCCCCTCAGCTCACACACTCACTTACAGAGTCCCCTACAGTCCCCTCAGCTCACTCACTCACTTACGGGGTCCCCTACAGTCCCCTCAGCTCACTCACTCACTTACGGGGTCCCCTACAGTCCCCTCAGCTCACTCACTCACTTACGGGGTCCCCTACAGTCCCCTCAGCTCACTCACTCACTTACGGGGTCCCCTACAGTCCCCTCAGCTCACTCACTCACTTACGGGGTCCCCTACAGTCCCCTCAGCTCACTCACTCACTTACGGGGTCCCCTACAGTCCCCTCAGCTCACTCACTCACTTACGGGGTCCCCTACAGTCCCCTCAGCTCACTCACTCACTTACGGGGTCCCCTACAGTCCCCTCAGCTCACTCACTCACTTACGGGGTCCCCTACAGTCCCCTCAGCTCACTCACTCACTTACGGGGTCCCCTACAGTCCCCTCAGCTCACTCACTCACTTACGGGGTCCCCTACAGTCCCCTCAGCTCACTCACTCACTTACGGGGTCCCCTACAGGCCCCTCAGCTCACTCACTCACTTACGGGGTCCCCTACAGTCCCCTCAGCTCACTCACTCACTTACGGGGTCCCCTACAGTCCCCTCAGCTCACTCACTCACTTACGGGGTCCCCTACAGTCCCCTCAGCTCACTCACTCACTTATGGGGTCCCTTACAGTACCCTCAGCTCACTCACTCACTTACAGAGTCCCCTACAGTCCCCTCAGCTCACTCACTCACTTACAGAGTCCCCTACAGTCCCCTCAGCTCACACACTCACTTACAGAGTCCCCTACAGTCCCCTCAGCTCACTCACTCACTTACGGGGTCCTCTACTACCCTGGAACACCCTTGTGTTTCAATGCTCAGCCACTCAAACTGCAGAACAGCGTCTCAAACACAGGCTGGAGTTTTGACTTTGTCAGTGTCCACGCCGGCTGCCACTCAAACAGGGACACGCTGGCTGCCACTCAAACAGGGACACGCTGGCTGCCACTCAAACATGGACACACTGGCTGCCACTCAAACAGGGACACGCTGGCTGCCACTCAAACAGGGACACGCTGGCTGCCACTCAAACAGGGACACGCTGGATTTTCTGAGGGCTGTGTCACATTTCAAGGTCAACTCCATTATCCACAACACAGATGCCATACATAGAACACATCGCTATGGATTTCCAATGTGAACAACTAGGGGTAATACACACACCATGCGATTATGTATGTCACTCTCAATGGGATGCACAACAAAGTCTGTGAATGGCTTTTGTACCACGTTATTTTACCAGCATGTTTTTATGTTCTTCTTTCCTTCTTATGTAATTTATTTTTCTATTTATTATGAAGGAAAAAAGGAAACCTGAGCTGGATCAGATGCCAGGCCCTACAGCCAGTCCTGGCCCTGAAGAGGAAGAGAGATGGACAGAGAAACAGAGGAAGAGTGAGAGAGAAAGAGAGGAAGTGAGGAGAAACATGTGGGGAAAACTGATGAAATGGTAAGAGATGGTTCAGATGATGGATGGAGAAATTGATGTGAAGGAAACAGAAACATTTAATAATAATTCTCACTGTTACATTGTGCAAACTGTGCAGTTGTAGCAACGGTACAGTAGTAACACTGAAGGGATATTACTACCTTGGGGGGGGGGGGGGGTTCCTCTTTCACGGTTGCTCTGGTATGATCTCAATGTCTTTAACATCCAGAGAACAACATTTACATCAGGAGTGATCATCCATGGCACTTTTAGACCCACCCACAAATGTAGGTTTACTCTCTGGACATGAGTTCCCCTTTCGTTATCCTGTAGAGACAGCACCACCTACTGGAGAGAAGATGAAAGTAAAACCTACAGTGTGGCTGGATCTGAGGCTTCTGGAGCCTAGAGGGCTGCAGTGTCTGCAGGATTAACTCCAGTCCTGTAGGGGGCAGTGTCTGCAGGATTAACTCCAGTCCTGTAGGGGGCAGTGTCTGCAGGATTAACTCCAGTCCTGTAGGGGGCAGTGTCTGCAGGGTTAACTCCAGTCCTGTAGGGGGCAGTGTCTGCAGGGTTAACTCCAGTCCTGTAGGGGGCAGTGTCTGCAAGTTTAACTCCAGTCCTGTAGGGGGCAGTGTCTGCAGGATTGACTCCAGTCCTGTAGGGGGCAGTGTCTGCAGGGTTAACTCCAGTTAACCTGGCAGTGTCTGCAGGATTAACTCCAGTCCTGTAGGGGGCAGTGTCTGCAGGGTTAACTCCAGTCCTGCAGGGGGCAGTGTCTGCAGGTTTAACTCCAGTCCTGGAGGGCCACAGTGTCTGCAGGTTTAACTCCAGTCCTGTAGGAGGCAGTGTCTGCCGGTTTAACTCCAGTCCTGTAGGGGGCAGTGTCTGCAGGGTTAACTCCAGTCCTGGAGGGCCACAGTGTCTGCAGGATTAACTCCAGTCCTGGAGGGCCGCAGTGTCTGCATGATTAACTCCTGTCCTGTGGGGGGCAGTGGCTGCAGGGTTGACTCCAGTCCTGTAGAGGGCAGTGTCTGCAGGGTTAACTCCAGTCCTGTAGGGGGCAGTGTCTGCAGGGTTAACTCCAGTCCTGGAGGGGGCAGTGTCTGCAGGGTAAGCTGCTGTCTCCTGGGTCTGTACGTCTTCTCCGTGGTTTGCACTGATTGATGGAGCTGTCGTGTTAGCGGCACATGGCTCGCAGTGGAAAATCAGCTGATCCCCACCGGCGAATCAGGGTGGATTTAAAGATTAAGAGATGCTGCATCCCTCTCTCAGACTCTCTCTGAAAATGACAAACTCACACTGGAATGTCCATGGCACTGTGTCGAACCCTGATCTCTGTCTGAGAGAATCCAGCACAGTCATTCCACACCTGCTTCATACTCTCTCTCTCACACACTTATAGACACATACTACACCCTCACACTTTCACATACACACCTGTACATACACACAGTACACACACGCACACACAAAGCAGCTGTGTAAGGACAAGGTAGCAGCAGTGTGTTTGTACTGTGTAAAAGCATTGCTGTAGAAGCACGTACAGGCAGTGTGTTAGTAGTGTGTAGCAGCAGTGTGTTTGTACTGTGTAAAAGCAGTGCTTTATTAGCACATAGAGGCAGTGTGTTTGTACTGTGTAAAAGCAGTGCTGTAGAAGCACGTACAGGCAGTGTGTTAGTAGTGTGTAGCAGCAGTGTGTTTGTACTGTGTAAAAGCAGTGCTTTATTAGCACATAGAGGCAGTGTGTTTGTACTGTGTAAAAGCAGTGCTGTAGAAGCACGTAGAGGCAGTGTGTTAGTGGTGTGTAGCAGCAGTGTGTTTGTACTGTGTAAGAGCAGTGCTGTAGAAGCACGTAGAGGCAGTGTGTTAGTTGTGTGTAGCAGCAGTGTGTTAGTACTGTGTAAAAGCAGTGCTTTATTAGCACATAGTGTCTATAAGTGTGTGTGTTAGTAGTATGTAGCAGCAGTGTGTTAGTAGTGCATATCAGGCCAGTGCATAACTCAGCACGTGTGTGTAGTGTGTGTGGCTCACAGGTGGGTCAGTGGAGGGGAGGTGAGGCGGGAGGCGTTTTGCTCTCTTTGGAACCCTCTGCCCTCCGGCCATCCTTCCACCAGCTCTCTCCCTGGATACCGATAACCAACACACGCTGCTCCAGAATCAAAGGCTAAACGTCTGATCCTCCACACACCCGGAACCCTCACAACACCCCACCCCCAAATAAGAACCTTACAGAGCTGAATGAGGAGCACATGTGTGTGTGTGAGTGTGTGAGTTTGAGTGGGGGTGTGTGTGTGTATGAGAGTATCTGTGTGTGTGTGAGTTTGAGTGTGGGGGTATGTGTATGTGAGTGTGTGTGTGAGTGTGGTTGTGTGTGTGTGGGTTTTAATATGGGTGTGTGTGTAGGTGTGTGTGTTTCTGTGTGTGAGTGAGTGTGTGTTTGAGTTGAGTCTGGGTGTATGTGTGACTGAGTGAGTGTGTGAGTTTGAGTTGAGTGTGTGTGTGTTTGAGTGTGTGTGTATGTGTGTGAGTTGTGGGTGTGAGTGAGTGAGTGAGTGAGTGTGTGTGTGTTGGGGGTGTGAGTGAATGAGTGTGTGTGCTTGTGTGTGTGTTGGGGGTGTGAGTGAGTGTGTGAGTGTGAGGTTGTGTGTGTGTGTGTGTGTGTGTGTGTGTGTGAGTTGTGGGTGTGAGTGAGTGAGTGAGTGAGTGTGTGTGTGTGTGTGTTGGGGGTGTGAGTGAGTGAGTGAGTGTGTGTGTGTGTGTTGGGGGTGTGAGTGTGAGTGAGTGTGTGTGTGTGTTGGGGGTGTGAGTGAGTGTGTGAGTGTGAGGGTGTGTGTGTGTGTGTGTGTGTGTGTGTGTGAGGTTGTGTGTGTGTGTGTGAGTATGTGACTCCCTTCACTCTTGTGACCCAGGCTTTGCAGACCTATTATCTGAAATATAATATAAATAAATGCCTGAGAGAAACCTGAGCTGGTTTCAGAGGAGCTGTGAGTGTCAAAGAGAGAGTGGGGGGGGGGGCAAAGAGGGGAGGCTTATCCTAATCTGCTCTGTAAAAACTGCAGCGTAGTTAAATATGCCGCCGTTGCTCTTCAGAAACAGTCAAATGATCAGATCCTGACAGGTCTTAAGGATGGATATCAGTCTGCTGGCTGGACATACAGAAAGGCTGTGAGGTTTTTGCCTGTCTCTTCCACACTTGCGCTTCCTCATTCATTTGGCTGTCAGTATTTGGTGGGGTTGGGGGGTTGGGGTGTGAGTTTGGGGTTGCTGGGGTGTCAGACTCCTGCTCTGGGGTGCCTCTGTGACAGCTGAATTCTGGAATGTTCCAGCACTTAAAGTGCCAATTTAAGTTATTAACGGCCTGATGGGTGAGTCCATATGTCTGCATCATAATGCAGACACTGCGGCCCTCCTGAGCTGGAGATAAACCTGCAGTCCACGGGGACATATATAGAGGAATGAGTGAATGAATTAATGAGAGAATGAGTGCACAAATGAATGAAATTTAAAGTAAACTCTCTCTCTCTGAGGTTCAGGAGAGATCTGGCTTGAGTTTCTCTCCTGCAGCCAATCACAGAGGCTCTTTAATCCACCCCCCCCCCACCGCTCCGCGTGCTCAATGCGGGCCAGGTACAAGTTTATACTCACCAGTGAAAACACGGGTGTATTTACCTGCTCTCTGCTTCAACACTGAGAGACCCCTGAATAGGACTGCTGTGAGACAGGAGTGTGTGTGTGTGTGTGTGTGTGATTTTGTGTGTGCATGTGTGAGTGTGTGTTTTTGTGCATGTATTCATGTGTGTGTGTGTATGTGTGTGCATTTGTGTTCTTGTGCATGTATTCGTATGTGTGTGAGTGTGTCTTTCTGTGCATTAATTTGTGTGTGTTTGTGTAAGTGTATGTATGAGTCAGTGTTTGTTGTGTTTTTTGGCTGGTGCATGCAATATGCGTCTTATGCCACATGAGTAGCAGCCATTTTGTATTTCTACATTTATTCAATTTTACAGCCATTCCACGGACCTCCTCCCTGCTCTCTTTCTGTGTCTCAGTTTGGCAGAGAAACACACAGATCCATTTACTTCCTGATGATAAGAGTAAAAACACCGCTGAGATACATGCATATGCCAGTAATCATTTCAGCATACATTTATTATACAGGGATTTTTCTGTGTCTCCTCATTTAGGGTCACCTCTCCCTATGTGCTAACAGGCCTGCGTTTACCTGCTCATATCACGCTAATATCGTCCAATCTCCCTGCTTAACTCTGATGTTAAAATGTTGGCTGCAGTGCCAGCGTGCGCATAGGAACCCCTCAGCTCCCTTCATAACTTCAGAGTGTTGTAGAGAACAGTTTGAATGTTTGTTTGGCCATGGCTGACGAACGCTGGAGCTCGTTTAGCACCTGACGTTCCCATGGTGCTCCCTGTCCGCTCAGCCAGGGGGCCCCGGAGTGTCTGCGGGGCCGGGGAGATGCTGGCTCGGCTCGGGCAGATTTACGAGCGTTTTCACACTGCTCGGTATTACTGGCGTCCCTGCAGCTGATCAGTGGGTGTGCAGGTGCCGGCCTGGAAGTGTGAGGTGAGCTGGACTGTGTCAAAGCCCCCATTATGAGCCCGACACACAGCTTTCACATGACCACTCCCCCTCTTGCAAAACAGCACCCCCTTTCTCTCTCACTCACACATGCACACACACACTCACACACATTCTCTCTGTCATTCACACACACTCTCTCTCTCTCGGTCACTTAAACTCACACACATTCTCTCTCTTTATCACATTAAAAAACACTCATACAGACACATGTACACATACTTTCTCTCTGTCACATACACAAACACTCTCTCTCTCACACATACACACCAACTCTCTCTCTGTCTTGCAAACACACACACTCTCTCTCTGTCACATACACACACACTCTCTCTCTCACACATACACACCAACTCTCTCTCTCTCGCAAACACACACACACTCTCTGTCAAATACACACACACGCACACACTCTCTCTTCACACAAACTCTCACATACACGTTTTCAAACATCCACACCCATGCACACAAATTCTGTATTTGCACCTTTTCTGTTTCTCACTTTTACACACACACACCCACGCACGTGCTCAGAATGTACTCCCTCACAGTGATACGCATGCTGTGAGCATCACACACGGCCTGCTGGGAGGTGATTACGCTTTATCTGCTGTCAATTTGCAAAAGAAAATAATCAGACATGTCAGTGGAGCTGGGCCAGAGAGGGGGAATCTGAAAACACGCTGCTCGTTTCCGTTTGTTTTCACAGCAATCTTTCCTAAATGTCTGGAGAACAGGCAGGAATAGTGAATATACAGACAACTGAAGTTATTACATTCAAACGTGAAAAAATGCCCTCACAATGCACAAGGTCTTTATCACTGAACACATCACTGAACCCAATCACTCTGGATGTCATCGGTATTATTTCAGCTGCATTACATTTCATTGTCAATATCAATTCATAATGAAAACAACCAAATTAATGTGGTACTAGTATTTCAAATATGCCGATTTCAAGGAAAAGAATTCTCCATTGTTATTGGTACATTTTCTTAACATGACAGGTTTTTTTTATTTCAAGTTAAAAGCACCTCTAATTGTCAAGAATAAGAGTCTGGGTAAAGGTAATATACACATTTTTCACTTGGATAAAGACTGGACATTACCATAAAAAGTGATGATTTTGACAGTGACTTCGGCTGGACGCTGCTCCAGACACACTGAACCTCCGGCTGAATTTGGCAGCTGTTAGCGACAGGGTTTAGCATCGTTCCCCGCTGAGCCAGGCAGAGAGAGATTCCTCTGCGCTGAAAACTTCATTTTCAAAGTGTCTGGAGGCGAGACACTTGGCATCAAAGTGAGAAAACACATTCGCACGCTCCAGACATTCCACTGACACAAACGCAAGATAATAAATTACACTATCGAAAACCTAGTGGGACCCCTGATGTGTTCGGATCTTGGGAGTTTGTTAGCAGAGCCGTTTTGTGATTGTTTTTGTTCCGGCTTTGTTTTCAGCTGCTGTGTTATGGTGCAGTAGTGGGAGTGTATTGCATTACATTACAGTCATTTAGCAGATGCTGCCGTGCAGAGCGACTCACGGCGTGGGAGAACATGGCTGTGTGCACCCGATGAACATGAGCCATAGGGCCCGAAATTACTGACAGCGTTTCCAGACCAGCGACTACATAAACTAAACCAGCACGCACCAGCACTAAAGCACAAATGCAAGCTAACAACACGAACCAGAGCACAAGATACAAACCCGGAGAGCAAACTAATGAGACCTCACAAGCCCAGTGGGAAGTGGGAATATGGTTGTCCTGGGTTTATTGTCTGGCTTATTGCAGAGGGATTGTGGGATATGCTTGGAGGGAAACCTGGGGAGCTGTTTGGGGGTGGGTCCCAATACAGCAGAGTTTCAGGGTCACAGAGGGGTTCCACAGTCAATACAGCACTAGCTTTTGGGGTCACAGAGGGGTCGAAAGAGTGCTCATGAGCTGTACCCCCTAAACTCTCCCCTGGCTCCCTCCTAAACCAGATATTATGCAATTCTAATATCTGCAGCTCATATAATAATAATAATAATAATAATAATAATAATAATAATAATAATAATAATAATAATAATAATAATAATAATAATAATAATAATAATAATGATACGTTAATACACGTTAAGTACACTGAAATTGCTTTCTGATTACAGTCTGATGTAGTTGTTGCTCAGCTTTACTACACAGAGCTTCAGAACTGATGAGCTGATCATTTTTCACAATGATAATTGGACAGGAAGGCATTAAGATGGTATGGGACACTTAACATACAAGCTGTGTGAAGACAGACCCTGAGGAGTACCTTGACTGTAAAGAACCTTCAAAAAAAACCCAAAATATATTCACAGCTTCACTGGTGTGTAAAGCTTTTACGCCGGGCCCATGTTTTTTTTTTTACATGCGTCTCAGAGGAAAAGAATCCATGCAGACCCGTCTGTGTTGGAGAATGTGAAGTAAAATTGCAGCTGATCCCGGATCCAAATATAATAGAGGAAAAAAAACGGCTAGGCCAATGCACATGGGAGACAGATGCCGGGAAGGACGAGGGGTTTGGTGGCCCCAGCGAGCCCGGACTGAGCCCACACTGGGCAAAGCCCAATCAGTGCTGATCCCGTGTGTGTGTGTGTGTGTGCGAGTGCATGCGAGTGTGTGTATTCCTGAGTATGAATGTGTGTGATTTTGTGTGTGTGTGTGTTTGGTGTGTGTTTGTATGTATAGATGTGTACAGTCCATGTGATTATTTTGGGTCAGTTATTTAGCTGAGACAATCCCATAATCCAGCACTGTTCAGGGTTCCACTGCTCTGTTGTTCATTGGTTAAAGGACCGTGACAGATGCGATGATGATGATGATGATGATGATGAAGGTGACAGGGATGAAGAGGATGTTGAGGATGGAACTGGTTAAAGTCTCCCTGCTGTCTCCTGACTGCTGTCCACAGCGTAGCGTAGGGATCCAGATCGCTAACTCTTCCTGACAGCGTGCCAGCCTGACTATAGATTAGTGATTTAAAATCTATACTCCATTACGGGGGTCTCCGTTTACACATAATTACAGGGTCCCCCTGTCTGAGGCTCACTACCCTCATGGTAACCAGGTGCACCCCCTAATCTACTCCCACGAGACTTAATGATAAAATCAGGGCCCACGCCACCACAGCCCACTGCCTGTGTACCCCAAAACCATTAGCGCCACCCACAGGACCAGAGGGGCAGGGACAGCAACATCTCAGTGCAGGGGTGCTGACCCAGGATCAGCTGTGCCCTGTCATATTCTAACCTTACATTGTGAGCTGGAAAGGAAAACAGATCCCAGACCAGGGCCAAATATTCATAAATATGTTGATGTATTAGTTGGTGTATGTGTGTGCATAAAGTGTGTGTGGTACAGGGTCAGGGTTTGATTTGTATCTGATAATGTGTGTGTATGTATAATGTGTGTGTGTAATATGTGAGTGTGGGTGTGTATAATGTATGTGTGTAATGTGTGTGTGTGTGTAATGTGTGTGTATGTATAATGTGTGTGTGTGTAATATGTGAGTGTGGGTGTGTATAATGTATGTGTGTAATGTGTGTGTGTGTGTGTGTAATGTGTGTGTATGTATAATGTGTGTGTGTGTAATATGTGTGTGTGGGTGTGTATCCTGTATGTGTGTCCTGTGTGTGGTGTGTGTGTGTGTCTGTGTGTGTCTGTCTCTGTGTGTGTGTGTCCTCTGTCGTGTGTCTCCTGTGGTGTGTCCTGTGTGTGTGTGTGTGTGTCCTGTGTGTGTGTGTCCTCTGTGCGTGTGGTGTGTCTTGTCTGTGTGTCCTGTGTGTGTGTGTGTGTGTGTGTCCTGTGTGTGTGTGTCTCTGTGCGTGTGGTGTGTCTCCTGGTGTGTGTGTGTGTGTGTGTGTGTCCTGTGTGTGTGTCCTCTGTGCGTGTGGTGTGTCTACTGTCTGTGTGTCCTGTGTGTGTGTGTCTGTGTGTGTCCTGTGTGTGTCTGTCTCCTGTGTGTGTGTGTCCTCTGTGCGTGTGTCTCCTGTCTGTGTCTCCTGTGTGTGTGTGTCCTCTGTGCGTGTGGGTGTGTGTCTCCTGTCTGTGTGTCCTTGTGTGTGTGTGTGTGTCCGTGTGTGTGTGTCCTGTGTGTGTCTGTCTCCTGTGTGTGTGTGTCCTCTGTTGTGGGTGTGTCTCCTGTCTGTGTGTCCTGTGTGTGTGTGCTGTGTGTGTGTAATGCATGTGTGTAATGTTGTGTGAGTGAGTGTGTACTGTATGTGTGTGTAATGCGTGTGTGTGTGTGAGTGTGTGTAATGTGTGTGTGTGAGTCTGTGTGTGTGTAATGTGTGTGTGAGTGAGTGTGTAATGTATGTGTGTGTAATGCGTGTGTGTGAGTGACTGTGTGTAATGTGTGTGTGTGAGTCTGTGTGTGTGTAATGTGTGTGTGAGTGAGTGTGTAATGTATGTGTGTGTAATGCGTGTGTGTGAGTGACTGTGTGTAATGTGTGTGTGTGAGTCTGTGTGTGTGTAATGCGTGTATGTGAGTGAGTGTGTGTAATGTGTGTGTGTGTGTGTGTGTGAGTGTGTGTGTGGTACGGGGTCAGGGTTTGATTTGTATCTGTGTATGCAGGGATAATCAGCTCTTATAGTGACAGAAGCACTCTGTGTTTATGGGCTCCTGATCCAAGCCAGAGCATGCAGACCCAGCCCTGTTTCATTTGTCCAACAAGGTTTTAGTTAAGGCTGCGTAAAGAGGGCACCCCCGGCCCCCCTTCCACCGACCAGACCAGAGGGGGGGAGGGGGGTGTATGAGCCAGGCTGGGCAGTGTCACCGTGGCGACCTGGGGTGACTGAGGTAAAGCAAATCCCGTTTGGAAATGTGTGAGGCTAGCCGTACCTCACCGGGGGGGTGCGGGGTGGGAGTGCACAGGGGGTTCCGGTGCCTTATGAAAGCGGAGAGGCTGTTTATTTGGATAAAAATCTCCTCCTTGCTGCAGCTCCAATTACCAGGAGAGGAGATGACGGCCTTGTTTTCAATTCCCATTTTTTTCAACCTTTCTTCCTTTATTTATTTAATTCTTTCTGTTTCCATGGCCCTGAGGCCTAGGTGCTGTCTGACCACTGGGGGTCACGCCACTGTAAAAACAATTTAAAGCTACATTTTAGAAACACCGCCAACTGAGAACAGGAAGAGAAAACCCAGGCAGGCCTGGCAGGCAGGCTGTGGGGCAGATGCTTTGAAACTTGCGTTTTGTTTTTAAACCAGACGTCTTAATCTTTTGGTTCTGTTGGAAAACTTGCTCCTTGAATCCCAGAAGCTCCCTGAGAAAACTGTACAGAATGTCACAGGTATGGATGGATCTGATTGGCCAGTCTGCAGCATTCTGGGATGTTTGTGTTAATGCATTTTGGCCTGTCCTGCAGCCACTGCCCCCTACAGGACTGGAGTTAAACCTGCAGACACTGCCCCCTACAGGACTGGAGTTAAACCTGCAGACACTGCGGCCCTCCAGGACTGGAGTTAAACCTGCAGGCACTGCCCCTATAGGACTGGAGTTAAACCTGCAAACACTGCCCCTACAGGACTGGAGTTAAACCTGCAGACACTGCAGCCCTCTAGTACTGGAGTTAAACCTGCAAACACTGCCCCTACAGGACTGGAGTTAAACCTGCAGACACTGCCCCTACAGGACTGGAGTTAAACCTGCAGACACTGCCCCTACAGGACTGGAGTTAAACCTGCAGACACTGCCCCCTCCAGGACTGGAGTTAAACCTGCAGACACTGCCCCTACAGGACTGGAGTTAAACCTGCAGACACTGTGACCCTCCAGGACTGGAGTTAAACCTGCAAACACTGCCCCTACAGGACTGGAGTTAAACCTGCAAACACTGCCCCTACAGGACTGGAGTTAAACCTGCAAACACTGCAGCCCTCTAGTACTGGAGTTAAACCTGCAAACACTGCCCCTACAGGACTGGAGTTAAACCTGCAAACACTGCCCCTACAGGACTGGAGTTAAACCTGCAAACACTGCAGCATGGGCTAGAGCTGTGCACTGCTGTGTTTTGCCAGGGTCTTAAAACAATAATAAAAAAAAGCACCAGGACACCATCAGATTTTCTTTTTTCTTTATCTTTCTTCTTTCCTCGATCCCTTTTAGTTTCCCCAGAGGAAATATGAGCTGTTGAGCTTCGGTATCATCATCTGAGAAGCACACACACACACAGATTATACACACAGACACACACATATTATACACTCATTCACACACACAAATACTCACATATTATACAATCACTCTCTCTCACACACATTATACACATACACACACGCACAAACACACATATTATCCACTCACTCACACTCACTCTCTCTCTCTCACACACACACACTCACAAACACTCATTCTCTCACACACACAGGTTCTGGTGCTGTTAGTGTGACCCCAGGACCTGCAGAGCAGAGCAGAATGGAACAGAGCAGAGGGTTCTGGCCTTTAGTAATAAACTCAGGCAGGGGCTTGGGTAACCTCCTTTGGGAGGGGCGGGTTCTGACCCCCCCCCCCCCCCCCTCGGCTCCAGGGCTCATCAGTCACACACACTCACAGAGAGACGAGGCCGTCAGTGTGTGGCTCACAGCCAAGCTCAGGGGTGTGATTCACTGTGTTTATCTAATCAGATCTAATGCACACTGACTGGCTCCTCTCAAATCTATCCCTTTCAGCACTTACCCCTCACAGGAAGTCATGAGAGCACTGCTTCACTCTACCGCAAAGGCCACTGCTGTACACTACACTATAACACACTACAGGACACTACACTGTAACACACTATACTCACTATACTACTGTACACAACACTGTAACACACTACAGCACACTACACTGTAACACACTATACTACTGTACACTACACTGTAACACACTATACTACTGTACACTACACTGTAACACACTATACTACTGTACACTACACTATAACACACTACAGCACACTACACTGTAACAAACTATACTACTGTACACTACACTGTAACACACTACTGCACACTACACTATAACACACTATACTACTGTACACTACACTATAACAAACTACAGAACACTACCCTATAACACACTATACTACTGTTCACTACACTGTAACACACTATACTACTGTACACTACCCTATAACACACTATACTACTGTTCACTACACTGTAACACACTATACTACTGTACACTACACTGTAACACACTACAGCACACTACCCTATAACACACTATACTACTGTTCACTACACTGTAACACACTATACTACTGTACACTACACTGTAACACACTATACTACTGTACACTACACTGTAACACACTACACTACTGTACACTACACTGTAACACACTACAGCACACTACCCTATAACACACTATACTACTGTACACTACACTGTAACACACTATACTACTGTACACTACACTGTAACACACTACAGCACACTACCCTATAACACACTATACTACTGTAAACTACACTGTAACACACTATACTACTGTACACTACACTGTAACACACTACAGCACACTACCCTATAACACACTATACTACTGTTCACTACACTGTAACACACTATACTACTGTACACTACACTGTAACACACTACAGCACACTACCCTATAACACACTATACTACTGTTCACTACACTGTAACACACTATACTACTGTACACTACACTGTAACACACTATACTACTGTACACTACACTGTAACACACTACAGCACACTACACTATAACACACTATACTACTGTACACTACACTGTAACACACTATACTACTGTACACTACACTGTAACACACTACTGCACACTACACTATAACACACTATACTACTGTACAGTACACTGTAACACACTATACTACTGTACACTACACTGTAACACACTACAGCACACTACCCTATAACACACTATACTACTGTTCACTACACTGTAACACACTACAGCACACTACACTATAACACACTATACTACTGTACACTACACTGTAACACACTATACTACTGTACACTACACTGTAACACACTACAGCACACTACACTATAACACACTATACTACTGTACACTACACTATAACAAACTACACTACTGTACACTACACTATAACACACTAATGCACACTAGAACAATCTACACTACATGGTAAACACTTTGTTAATGTGCAATACATGATAAGACCCTAGACTAATGTGCACTACATTAACACACTACAATAGTATACACTACCGTATAAAATATTACTGTTATTTACATTCCACTAATGCTCACTACTCATACAGTTCAGTTCACGCATAATCACTCATGTGTTTGACACAGTAATAGCCAGTTAAATGATAGATGCAGTTATAATATATATAGCGAGAGGCGGTTGCCGTGGGAATGCAGGGCTCTTCTCCTCCGTCCTGGACTCCTGGCCAATACCATCCCTCACTGCTGCCAAACGTAGATCCCCACAATCTCCCACAATCCCCCATAATCCCTCACTCCTGTCCCCAGGCAGTCTGGGATACCTATCACCCCTCCCCTCTGGGGCAGAGACTTTTAGTCTGCACTCATTGCTGTTAGTGTGTCTGATTCGAATGGCAATGACTGGAATAATTCACACGCACATACATGCTCACATGTACACACTGTGCTAGGCTGTATGTTAGCGCTGTGGTAGACAGTGGGTTTGCTGTGTGTTGGGCTTCGTGTTAGCGCTATGCTGGGCTGTGTGTTAGCGCTGTGCTAGGCTGTGTGTTAGCGCTGTGGTAGACAGTGGGTTTGCAGTGTGTTGGGCTGCGTGTTAGTGTTGTGGTAGGCTGTGTGTTAGTGATGTGCTAGGCTGTGTGTTAGCGCTATGCTAGGCTGTGTGTTAGCGCTGTGGTAGACAGTGGGTTTGCAGTGTGTTGGGCTGTGTGTTAGCACTGTGGTAGGCTGTGTGTTAGTGATGTGCTAGGCTGTGTGTTGGTGCTGGGCTAGGCTGTGTTAGCAATGTGCTAGGTAGTTATCAGCAGCAGATTCCTCTGGCCTAAACAGGAGGCTGGATCTTGGTTTTGGCTCCTCGTCCTCCAGGTGCATCTTCTGCCCTGTGCTGCAGACTCTGAGGGTCATGGAGAGGAAGGAACTCAAACTGAGCGGATTAAGCATTGGAGTATGGCGGTTATAAACATCATTACCGGAACGTTCCGGGCCGTTTCACTCCTAAGTAAATAGTGCACTGGCTCTTCCGCCGGGCTGGCAGGGAGCCAGGTGGAACTCTCCCAGCTTAGGGTCAGAGGTCACACTGCTCACACCAATCTCTGTTACCAGGATACCAGCCCATCACAATCTCCCTTACCAGGACACCAGCCCATTACAGGTCATGACCCTGGGAGAAACCAGGTGGGTACTGATCACGGACCCCATAAAAGTCCAGTGGAACTTTCTGGTAGGGTCACGCTAGGCTAAATTTGTTTTCTGGGCCATGTGTTTGTTTTTATGGCACGACCTTCTGATTATCTTGCGAGAGTACGTGCTAAATGTTTAAGGCGCCGGGCTCATGAATCGCTGCCCAGATCTCCAGCATGGAGAATCATTGTAACATACTTACAGAATCAGCCTGGCCTCTTCCCTCTCTTTCTCTCGCTCCCTCTGCTGCCGCTGCTGGTCAGATTATAGAAAAGCAAACATTGATTCGATCTGGGGCTTTGCAGGGAATTCTTCTTGGAAGAATTATGATAATTCCCTTTGGGAGGAAAAAAGCTACTGTCATATTGGAAAAAGGCAGACAGAATTGTGTCCAGATTGTGGGGAGATTGTTCCGGATGAAAGGGGCTTATTAGCAGGGCTGAGAGGGAATACAGGCTGCACGGAGCTTTGAGTGGCGTGGAGAGACGCACAATGCTGCTACGCTAACGTGCTCCTACTGAACGTGATCCAGTGGACCTACTGAGGGAGACGGGAGTGCGTTTCTCCCAATCCATGTTACAGTCTGCTGCTCTCTCTCTCTCTCTCGCTCCCTCTATCTATCTATCTATCTATCTATGTTACAATCACAATAATACAACAATAACAACATAATAAATAATAACAACAATAAAGCAGAAAAACCAATGCACAGACAGCACAGATATCACATTCATAAAACAAGCACACACCGCAGGCCTGAATGAGTCACAGCTCAGTAGAGGTGTGATGCTGCAATAGATAGGTAGAATGCAAACGTTTCTATACCATTGCTTGGTTAAATTCTTGAATCGGATTGTTCGAGGGGGTTACTTACGTTTTGAATAGCCTGCACAAGAAAGAGTATCATTCACAACGATGAAGTAGTTCCAGCAAAAGAGGCTTCACCACCATTCCAAACCAAACCAATACACAAGCCTGTCCCTCACGAAAACTGTCAAGCGGTCTTCTCAGTGTAGGCCAGCAGGGAGGCATGTACTGACTGGATAGTTTGCAGGATCAGAGGGCAGTCCTGCTCCAGGCAGGAGCCGGAGCTGAGAGGGGAGAGAAACGTCGTCCATGGAGCACAGAACCAACACGATGATGATGAGAGAGCTTCACATAAAATGCCCTGAGCATTGTTAGCACGTTAGCACGAAAGCTAATGTACTGTATGTCCTCAGAAATACAATCCCCTAAATTTCAGGCTGAGTGGTCAAACCGTAAGCATGCACATACTTTCATCTTTTACCTTGTTTTAAAAAAATATTAATCATATTTAAGATGTTTCTTTTTTCTGATAGCAGAGCTTTTGGATTATGAAATTGGAAAATATGTAGCTGATGGATAAATGTATACAGAGCTGAATCTATTTTACTGAGAGGAGCAGTCCATGGGATCAAACTGCAGGGATCAGCAGCCATGTAAACAAATGGAAAAAATGAAATAAAAATGGCCTCTATTACCACAGAGGGGGCGATGGACAGATAAATAATAGCTACCACTTCAGAGAGGTCAGGGAGACCGTCACACGCCACTCTGTCTCTCTCCTTTCCTCTCTCTCTCTACCCTCTGAATCCCTCTCTCTCTCCCTCCGACTCATTCTTTTCTTCTCAATATACCCATTCTTCCTTTCTCTTCTGTTTTTCTACAATGCACTCTCCATCTCACTCCATACCTTCCCTCAGACTCACTCCTATTCACTCTTCTACCCTGTCTCTCTCACCCCCTCCCTCTCCCTCTTTTTTGACTCTCTCATCTCCCCCTTCCCCTCCCCTCTTTCTTTCATCTCTCCCTCCCTATCTCCATCTCTCTCTAATGTTCCTCCATCACTCTGCAGTGGCAGACAGGGACCTTGAGGATAAACACTCTGTTTCAGAAGCACAGTGTCAGATCAATCACTGAGCTGGTCTGTGTGTGTGTGTGTGTGTGTGTGTGAGTGTGTGTGTGTGTGAGTGAGTGTGTGTGTGTGTGTGTGTGTGTGTGTGTGTGTGTGTGTGTGTGAGTGTGTGAGTGTGTGAGTGTGTGTGTGTGTGTGTGAGTGTGTGTGAGTGTGTGTGTGTGTGTGTGGTGTGTGTGTGGGTGGGTGTGTGTGTGTGCGTGTGTGTGCGTGCTGGTGGGTGTGTGTGTGTGTGTGTGTGTGTGTGTGTGTGTGTGTGTGTGTGTGTGTGTGGTGTGTGGGGGGGGGGGGGTGGGGGGAGTGGGGGGGGGCAGAGGGGGGGGGGGGTATCTGACAGTTGGCCTTGACTTTAAATTGCTACCACTCTCTGGTCGTCTCTGCAGGATCAAACACAAGGCTGACATGGAAAAATGAAACCGCTTTTAGCGCTGCTCCGTTTATTATTGCTGCTGGGGTTTCTGTTCCCTCGTTCTTAGGACGGTGTGTGGGAAACACTAAGCGTCAAATGGGTGATCTGCGCTGTTTTCTGCGCAGTTAAACATTCCCACACTGCAGCTACGCAGTTCCCGACACTGTGACTGCAAAGTTCAACAAACATGCAGACAATGTTGCACATTAACTTCCTGAATTGAGTTACCTGCTTTGTGTGTTACCTGGGTCACATGTTACCTGCTTTGTTTCTTACCTGGGTCATATGTTACCTGCTTTGTGGGTTACCTGGGTCACATGTTATCTGGTTTGTGTGTTACCTGGGTCACATGTTACCTGGTTTGTGTCTTACCTGGGTCACATGTTGTCTGGTTTGTGTCTTACCTGGGTCACATGTTGTCTGCTTTGTGTCTTACCTGGGTTGTGTGGTACCTGCTTTGTGTGTTACCTGGGTCACATGTTGTCTGCTTTGTGTCTTACCTGGGTTGTGTGTTACCACACCATGTTAAGCATTTACAGTTTGGTGTTCACTGATGAGGGTTGAGTGTTTTTGAGAGCTGTGGTAAGTATAGCTGTTGAGTTATGAAATTTGCATTTTGGGCGGTGTGAATACACATACAAACATAGAAAGTGAGTGTGCAGAAGTGAACAGATGAATGTGTGCGTACTTATCGCTCATACTTGCAGTTACATATCTGTCAATAAGTTTGTCAGCAAGAAAGAGCAACCTGGTGATCGACTTAAATCAAAGTCTTTCAAAAACTGACAAAATGAAGAAAAGTTTGAAGTACAAGACACAAAATTAAGTGAAAAAAAAATCTTCATGTACACCACAGATGTCTAAAGTCTGAAGACGTGAATAGACACAATCATGAAAAACAAAAGAGCCAAAGCAATTCTTGTCTCTCCCAAGCAAAGGCACACCCACACAGCACTGAGAAGAAAAGAACAGAAAGCAGGAGTGTGTGAGAACCTAAACTACCGAACTCTCATCTACAGCTCCAACAAAGGAGGGCTCTGGAGAAGGAGCCATAAACTAGCCCTCTCCCTTTAGCAGGTAATAAAAGCATATCCCCCCCGGGCTTTAGGTGCATGGGCCCTGATTGGAGGATGTACTGAGTTAATTATGGCATGCGATTCATCCGTCACACGCTGGGCTGTGACACCAGCTCAAGTGTGAGTTTAGCACGTTTAGCACGTTAGCATGTTTCCTGTGTGCTCAGCTGCAGAGTTACACTGACAGACTGAGGCAGCAGGACAGGAACTCTCACAGTTTGTCTTTCTCTCTGCAGCCAGAGGGAGGAGGACTGATTCTGCAGGAGGAGAGAGTTTATACAGGAACACTGCCAGAGTACACACACACTCTCACACACACACATCCATGCACACACACATTCACATACACACACACAAACACACACTCACACACACACACACACACACACAGTGTATAAAACTATATACTGATGGGAACAGGTCATTGAGCCCGTTCTCTCAGTCTCAGGTTCAGTGTTATGTAATGGACATTTCAGTTCATTCACACTGACCACTGCGTAATACTCAAGGTAGTACTGCACATGTACTTCTGCTTGAACTGATTGTGTACTTTTCTGTGTGAAGATTGAAGTGGTTTGTTTGTTTAAATTTGAGAGATGTTTTTAGTGTGGATCTTGGCCTCCCTCTGCTGGTAGTTTTTTGGTCATTACAAGAGCAGTGCAAACATTAATTTTCACATGACCTTCAACATTCTCTCCCTCAACAGATATTTTATCCATGATTTATCCAAATTAGCTTAATTTCAGAGTTTGAAATGTTCAAATGTGATTAGAATCAAATTTGTTTTCTCATTCAGCCTTGTTTAGCACTTTTCAGACACACCTATGCACCACACCTTTAAGCATGTCAGCCCTGCTCTCAGGTGAACTCTGCAAGCACAGCGAGTTCGCATCGCAGTGGCCTTTCTGCCTCCTAGCTTTACAGTTTTCTACTGATTTTTACCCTGAGTTGGACAGAGGATAGCTCAGACACAGAGTGTAATTAGCATTGGCTAACACCGCTAAATGCAGCTCTGTACTGTTTTGTTAAACTGCACACATATGAAATGGTATGGATGGGTTCGTCTAATTCTTTCACAGTTCTCTTAAACATAAGGATCTCAGTTCTGATGACAGAAATATTCCTTCACGACAGCAGGACTCGATAATAAAAGCCACTATCATGCTAACGCGATCACCTCAGGGAGGGCCCGCCACTTGCGGTTCACTCCGATGTTTACCGAGTCCGGGTTTTTCCACAGTTCCAACACTGCAGGAGCCGCTAACCTTGCGCCAGCAGCATGCAAACCCGGCCACTCGAGAGTAAGAGGGTCGACACCGCCCTCCTTAACTGCATGTTTATGACTTTACGGCCCACATCACGACCTACATGAAGTTTAGTATTAAAAGCTGGGATAATTATGGGATCGTGAACCCAACGACCCCACCTCAGCGGCTCCAGCGGGCTTTATGACAACGCAAGCGTACGCTAATATCACAGCGGCGCCGGGGTCACTCTCTCGCTGCGATTCTGTAATCAGTGTTATAAATCTATATAAAACGTGCAGTGCCAAGGAGAAAGTTCACTGCCTTCAGAGGCCAAAAAATAAATTTTTAGATCTACCCTACATCAACCAGAAGTCCACATAACCTGCAATAATGTCCAAAATGTATTTATTAATGACTTTATTTATTTGTTCTTTCTTTGTCATTATTATTATTATTAAGGCTTATATAATTACAATCTTAGAAACACATAAAAATGAAGCTATGTTAGACTTACTCCCATCTGAGTCCAAGCACAGGTGAAAAGTCGGAGGTAAGACCTGAAAGCGCATGCGCACCCTGCAGCCGCGCTGATGCCGGGCACGAGTCCAGGAGGAGCTTTGTGGTAAAAACAAAATCACATCAAGCCCTACAATGATAATCACCGTGTCTGTAGTTAATGAATGACCGGAAAAAAATATTCCAAATTAACTTGAAGGCGCCAGGCAAGATTCACGGAGAAATGTACTTTAGACTTTTCTCATATGTTTTCTAAAACAATGGTTACATTGGCCTGGAACGGTCACCTTCCTTAATTTAAATTTCAGTCTCATACAGATGGATGTTCGAAGCTATGGGCCTGAGTAAATTATGTTTCGGAACCAGACCCCGTTAAAAAGAACTACCCTATAATGGAAGCTCTTTTTTTTTCTGTTGTTCCTTATGTTGCTATTGTGATTATCATGATATTTTATTGTGATTAGAGTGATATTTTATTGTGATTATAGTGATATTTTATTGTGATTACCGTGATATTTTATTGTGATTATAGTGATATTTTATTGTGATTATCGTGATATTTTATTGTGATTATAGTGATATTTTATTGTAATTATTGTGATATTTTATTGTGATTATAGTGATATTTTAGTGATATATTCACTTTGTGAACATTTCCTGGTGAAGCCTCAGTCAGACAGAATGCATCAATTGACGATCAATGATAATCACGTTAAAAGACAGAGACTATGTTCGCACATAACCTTTTGTCAAGTCTCTGAAATATTGTAGGCGCTGAGGTGTAGTTGTGATTTAAGAACTGACGTAATCCTGGTGGGCCTGAGAGTTTTTTTTTTCACTTGGTAAAATATTCTGTTTTAAGAAAATTATTGAAACACATTATTGTCGGTCAACCTTGGAGAGGAGCCATTTTTTCTTTTATTGTTGTTCATGCAAATCGGAATACTTAACTACCTGACTCATGGAAAATAATACATTGACGTCACTCGTGTGTGTGTGTATTTTACAAACTGATATTAACACTTTGATGAAGGTCTTGCGACCACACCCTTAGTTCTTCTGCAACAGCACAGTAAATTCATGGAATTTAGCCAGATGAGCAAGTTATATCAATTAATGAAAATAAAAATGTCATCAAGCCTTTTAAATCATTGCTTGGTGTAATTTTATTCGTAAGCAATTACTAAAAATTGCTTATAGGGTGGTAACTCTGTACAGGCTGGTCTTTCTGAAGATACCAAAATTGAAAATGTGCAGTGGGGTCCACAAGTCTGAGACCACCAGTGAAGGAACTTCTATTTTGTATTCTTTTACAATTTAATACAATTGTTTAATTACAAATTATATTAACAATTTGAGAGAAAGGTTTTGTCTGAAAAATGTACATGAATTTCCAGCATCTCTTAGTTCTCAGTATGTCCCCCTTTTGCTTTAATGACAGGGTGCACTGGAGCTGGCGTGGACGCCACAAGTTTGAGCAAAATCTGATGATACATGTTGTCCCATTGTGCCCCAATAAATGTTGGATGGGGCCTGACCTTTGCTACAAAGGGATTGACAGGGTCAGTGTCACACATTTGCTCACATTGGTGCAGACATTGTGCAGAATCTTCAATATTTCTTCTTCACTTTAGATGTCATAACGTTTCTTTGTTTTAAATGTTTCAGAACCCTAAGACTTTCTGATTATTTCCAGGTTTACATGAAAAAGGTTTGGAAAAAAAAGTACTGAATGTGGTCTCAGACTTTTGAGCCCCCCAGTATGTGTGCTGACTCAGTGGCCCTCACTCAGCCTCCTGCAGGGCCACACTGAGGGATGGCTCTTCTTTTTCCCTGAAGCTCCACAGCTGGTACAGTGCAGGTGAGGTTGGGTAAGTGAGCTTTGTCATCAACGGTTTAATCGGCTGTTCAGTGCTGAGGAACAACAAAAACCAACACACCCTGTGGCTCTCTGGGACCAGGACAGAAGACCACTGTGTGGAACACTCTGTGGTCCTACTTTAAGGAGGAGCCCGTGGTTTTGTCTGGAACAGTGTTCCTCTCAAGTTCGGGCCTCCGGCTCCCCTGTTTGTTGGGTTCTGTTCCAACCGCAGCTGCAGCCCTGAATCACAACAAGCTGTTAATGGCTCTTAATCAGGCACAGTTAATGTGGTGAGGAATGAGATGCCTTCTGATGGGACCTTCTGTCAGAAACTGGTCCATGCTTCACACCCCAGGGTGGTGTCCCACCTGGGCTTAGACCAAGACCTCACCTGTGCAGGTGAGTAAGGAGTCCTGGGACTGTATCTGCAGGTGTGTCTGAGGCCTCCTTCACCTTCTCAATCTGTGTGTCCAGCCCCTTCGGATGATAGAAACAATCAGCAACATGACTGCATTTAACGAGATACAAATCATAATGGAAATATAAAGTACACAAACCATGTGTTATCAGCGGTTCTTGCTTTGGGCCCTGTCCAGTTTTATTCTTGGCATGTGACCAAATTGCATTGGTAGAAAGAGCTGATAAAATAGCCCTGTGGCTACTCAATGTACCTCATAAAAATATAAAACCAGCTGATATCAATCTCTGCACCAATCAGATTAAAGGAGCCCCTGCAATCAGCATTCCTATCGCGCTGCTTTATTTGCTAATTCTGGTGTGATCATCACATAACATCATTAAACATGATGTCATATATGTAGGGAAGTGGCAGCACAAAAGATACAATAGTGTGTTAAAAATGTTTTTTAAATAAAGGGAAATCATTCTTTAATTAGTTCCATCATACTGGAATGGAACTAATTAATAAGACAGTATTATATTATTAAACTAACAATTTTCCCCAAAACAGTAACAATTGTAAAGTCCTGTTTTTCAGTTTCTTTGCCTATCCTCACCATCGCAGCTGTGTCCTGAGAAAGAGAGGCTTCATGAAGCTCGAAACGGGGGGTGACAAAATCAACCATAGAGGCTTCATGAAGCTCGAAATGGGGGTGACACAATCAACCATAGAGGCTTCATGAAGCTCGAAACGGGGGTGACACAATCAACCATAGAGGCTTCATGAAGCTCGAAATGGGGGGTGACACAATCAACCATAGAGGCTTCATGAAGCTCGAAACGGGGGGTGACACAATCAATCATAGAAAGAGAGAGAACATTTGGCTATAATTTTCATAAAAACTCGCTTCAACATCGCTAATTTATTGGTACAATATAAAACAGATAATGAGCTAGATCTTATTCTCAATCATATAGGAAAACTACAATTTTATTTTTATGCAATTATTCTTAAAAAAAAAGTTTTCTTAATGTTTATTGCTAGTTTTTGTTTCAAAAACGTATGTATCAAAATTATTGGAAACCAAAAAGGTAATTTTATGCCAAACCAAATAAATTTAAATCTGCAATATAACTCAAATGAACAGGCTTGAGAAACTGTGGTGTGATTGTGCATGGCTGTTTAATAAGGTAACACACATGTTAAATCCATTTGTCATCTGTCACTACAAGGAAAAGAATTGACAAACCAAAGGAAACAATTTTTTATTGAGTGTCACAATTTGAATTATTTTTTTTTACACCTGAATAAAATCTAAATTTTCATATAAATGAAAAAAAATTGAGTTGACTAAAGAGTAACACAACATTATAGACTTAAGTAATAGATTTATTCATAGACTTTTTATATTTTATAACTCAAAAGAAATGATAGATATGTGTTCCCTGAAATAACAACGCAAAGTTTTGAAGGGATTTAAAATTTGTGGTTAAAAACAGGAACATAAATTGAAGATATTGATTTTCAGCATTTTAATTTAACTGCTAATCTGCTCGTGTTCTCAGCCGTGGTGTTGAGCTCTGGCCATTGAGAGCTGCAGAGTGCACTGTCTTTATTGTTGCACAGCATCTAAAGACCAATTAAAAACCAATTACAACAGGTGATTCTACAGGTAATTCACCTCACCCAGTTTCTGGGGTCTGAACTGGTCTTGTCATTTTACGTTAAAGCAAAAACCAGCATGCTTTGTGACTCTCCAGGACAGGAATCAAAGAGCGCTGATTCATGGTGGAAAAGCACGGTATGGATGAACCGTGTATGGAGTTATTTTATTTAGCTGTTCTGTTGTTTGAAACTAAATCCATGCTCTTCTGTCAAAATGTTTATTCCCAGCAAACACTCCCCTGATTATTTGAAAATAAAATCATAACATACCAAAACAAAGCAAGTCTATGGAAAGTGCTGCATTGTTTGGCATGATGTGTTTACCTGTTATCAGGTGAAGCGCTGGCAGAGCTCTCTCTCCTTTTATGTTGCCTGCTTTATGAGGAACACAGTGTTTTTCTTAATTGCCATTGATCTGGCCAGCATCATTATCTGTCATTGACTTGGTTCACCGCCAGCAGAAAAGGGCTAGGATACCTGCTCTCATTGCTAGGCTGTACTGCAGTCCAGCACAAACAGGAAGAACTTTGTGGATTACTGTTACCCAAAGGAACGCCCCCTGCCTTGATAACAAGCTCAAAAAAAAAAAAAACACAACCTGCCTCAGCCAAAAGATGGAGAACTGAAAAAACCGAGTCAAACCACAGCACAGGTGTACCCTCAGTGCAGAGAGCTGCTCAGCTGTCACAGGTGTGATAAAATGGATAACAGCCACCCTGATATACAAGAACACCTGTGCTGTTTGAAAGTAACACCTGTGCTGTTTGAAAGGTTTGCCGCTGTAAATGGCCTGTAAGGACCCATATAACATTTACCTGAGAATGCGGCTATCAGAGAAAGGATGAACCCATTGACTTCCTGTGAAAAAACACCTGACCCTAATTACACAGTCTTCACCTCACCTGGCCTTGACACTGCCTACAAAACGCCCACACACATACACACGCACACACACGCACACACACACACATACACACAGCAAAATTTCAAAGTCCATGCATTTTTCTACTATTATTAAACTGGTATTGGTCTGGTGCCAGCTCATCTGCCATGATTGTACGCATTTTAAAGCACAGTGGAGCCAGGATGCACCCTGTGGAGGTTCTGCCAGGTTCTGCCAGGTTCTGCCAGGTACAGCCTGGTACAGAGAGGGGGTACGTCCAAAAACCTGAGAAACATCCTCCTTTCCTCCATAACCACCTGATCTCCTCCTTCCAGCGTTCTCATCTTGGAATGTTCCTAGCAGGGGCGTCACCAGGCCCTATTTACTGGTAACCATTTTTTGTGCCCCAGTAAATCAAGAAAAATGAGTCGTTTTTTGCAATTTATCATAATTTGCTCGTGTGAGGATGTGAGCTGCTGTGTCCAGCAGTGCCCCGGTTCCCAGCTTCCATAACCGGAATGTTCTGGCTCCAATAATTTAGATTCCAAATATTCTCCCACTGCTTCAGTTAAAGCAATGTTTGCCTTTTTAGGTGACTTTTAAAAGCCGTAGAAATTGAACAAAATTATGAGACTGCTCAACCACTGAACAATTTGTTAAACCTACACTTTACGCAAATGTGAGCAAACAACAGCAAGAGAATTTGAGTGAGTAATGAAATGGGTGACATGATCAGACTGCATACGATTTAAAACCCCAAAACAAACACATCCCATCTCAGCTCTGATTCACTCCACTGGGGAAATGCCAGGTTATATTCTGCTCAGATTCTGGTTGAAAATGGAAGTCCTGACCTCAACCTGAAGTCTTTCCTACAAGTCTGTGCTAGCTGGGAGAAAGTTAGATTTATGTAAAAAGAAAGGCAACATGTTACAAGTAATATTGTTAAATAGATTTACTTGGTGAGTTTTTGAGTAAATGTGATGGGATGGTTAAAATGTATCTAGTAAAATTGATTTACCTCGTTAAAATAAACCAAAGAACACACATGGAACTTATGCATTAATCTGAGTTGATAGGGAGGAGGTTGTTACTAAGTTAAGACATCAAATCATTTTTCATTAATTAAACTAGGCCTCTGAAATCTGCTTCTTATATCCTCCCCAAAAACAATCCCAAGGTTACTGATAAAAAACATTCTCATGCCCTGATCATTTGGCAAAGTGAACAAAGTCATGACATTTAAGAGCTAGAATGGCTGAAGACCATTATCTGAACAATGCGTCTCACCCACGGTTACAACAACACACACACAGAGCATTCGGATGCCTATGCAGTCAGACCTGTAAACAAGAATGGCAGCACCCAGTCTTAGCCAGGCTGACTAGGTACACTGGACAATGAACTACACTCACTGCTAACGTCCCTACAATACAAAACTCTTTCAAGAATAGTTTCCTCAGGCCAGCTTTACGGCCTTTTGCTCGGTTAAGTGATAATCAGGGAGATCCTGGGAAAAGGCAGGAAGGACACGGGGCGCAATAAAAGCAGCTCATCTGAGCTAAAGCAGAATGCTGACTGCATAGTTTCTGTCAGATAACACAAAAAGAATGCGTATGTACAAAACAACAAAGAAATAGAAATTATTAGTTTTTATTTTATTTAGAAAATACTTAGTATAATTAACACAAAGAATTCCAGACACATTTCCTATGAGCATAATTATTTTAGTGAGATGTACTGAACCACTGCGTGATCTTCTGCAGTGCAGACTCTAAGCTGCATTCAGAATTTAATGTATAAAACATCAGTATTTTTATCAACTCAGCTCCACTTGATTGAAGCTAATGTGTCCCTGTTGAAACATTGCCTTTGGTTTGTTGTAAATTGGAAAAAAGAGAATGATGAGCTTTTTTGTAAGGAGTGAGGGGTTTCCCATAAGCAGACAGAAGCTGGCGCTGGAGTTTGCTCTGGACCATGGTGCCATCGTCTCATCACGGAGATATGTCATGAAGGAGGGGGCCGGGGCAGAAGTGGAGCAATCTCTGCACACACCGGGTACGTGCGCACGCCGCTTATCAGCGCGTCTTTTGCTCCAGGCATTCCGCGAAGAGACTATCGGCACTGTATTCGCTATGACAGCTGCGCTGCTATCGAAAACGAAATGACATAACGATATTGTCTCCATAAACCACGATGCTAAAGGTAGTTTACGGCCAAAACATAAACTTTGAAGCATCGGTTATGGTCGATGCGTTACTCTCTCAGTGGAGATGTTTTGGAGCAACGGTGAGCGGTTTGACAACCCGCGTCATAAAGTTCCTTAGTAATTTCAGGTCAAAGCAAAAAGTGATAAGCTCTCACAAAAATCGGACCATCAAATCACTTTTACTTATTTATATCAGGCCTCTGATCATTTATTTCTTCATATTGATTTTAAAAAAGAGTGTCATGTACAGTATATTATCATATATTACAGTAGTTGAATTAATTGGTAATTAATTTCATATTCAAATACGGTATCTGATTACATGAATCTATCCGTTTCACAAAGTTGGATACAAAATTGAAACATGAGAGCACATGTCTGGTATTTCATAACGCGTGTAACGCAAGCAGGAAACGCCTCTGCTATTTTCAGTATAATGAAACTTGTACGACATCACGACAGGTGACACTGAGGATGGTTGTACCCACTGTTAACCTTTGTGATTTTGTCCAATCGGCTCAAAATTTGCTGGGAAATACACCAGTTAAGTTATAAATTTAATAGGACCTAAATGCTTTTAAGGAATGTGATTTATTTTTCTCAGTAGATCTGCTGGTGATTAATACATTCGCTGATTAATTACATTATGCAAATATAAAGTAATTATTTTTTACCAAAATGAAATATTTTTATGGGTATCTGTTTCCTTAAACCTCAGCCCTCGCGCTTCTCCCACCCTGCACTGACATGCAGAAAGGCTGTTGAAGTCACTGATAAACCCCCGTGTAATGTCGTGTCAGCAAGTGATTGTAGTACCACTCCACACCACTGGGTGGCTTGACATACATATTGATGTCATCATTGAAATAAACATGCTGAATTATAACAGCCCGTGATACCAATCTAGCTGCATTTTAGCGGGAATAAATGTAAATGGGATCGTGCTGACTGAGATATCTCTGGGAACCGTCATTACTGAGCCTCTTCAGGCCAGCGATGCTACCTTATCTATAGCACTCAACGATATGAGATATATTAGTGATGCAGTATGCCCCTGGTGTGTTATTGCTTTAAAATGAACATGATCTGAGAGAGTAATATTAGGCATGTAGAGTTTTCATCATTTACAGTATTTGTATGTGCTTATGTGAGCAAGTGTGTGTGTGTGTGTGTGTGTGTGTGTGTGAGAGAGAGAGAGAGAGAAATCCAGCATGTGTATTTGTATGTGTATCTGTATGTTGTCTCTGTGTGTCTGTGCAGGTGCATGTATATTTGTCTCTGTTTGAGAAAGAGAAACAACGCTTATGCGTGCGTATGCGTACGTGTGTGTCTTTGTGTTTATGTGGGAGTGAGTGTGTGGATGAGTTTGTGTGTATTTGCATGTGTGTGCTTTTGTGTGTGCGTACGTGTGTCTTTGTGTTTATGTGGGAGTGAGTGTGTGGATGAGTTTGTGTGTATGTGTGTATTTGCATGTGTGTGCTTTTGTGTGTGCGTGCGTGTGTCTTTGTGTTTATGTGGGAGTGAGTGTGTGGATGAGTTTGTGTGTATGTGTGTATTTGCATGTGTGTGCTTTTGTGTGTGCGTACGTGTGTGTCTTTGTGTTTATGTGGGAGTGAGTGTGTGGATGAGTTTGTGTGTATGTGTGTATTTGCATGTGTGTGCTTTTGTGTGTGCGTGCGTGTGTGTCTTTGTGTTTATGTGGGAGTGAGTGTGTGGATGAGTTTGTGTGTATGTGTGTATCTGCATGTGTGTGCTTTTGTGTGTGCGTGCGTGTGTCTTTGTGTTTATGTGGGAGTGAGTGTGTGGATGAGTTTGTGTGTATGTGTGTATCTGCATGTGTGTGCTTTTGTGTGTGCGTGCGTGTGTCTTTGTGTTTATGTGGGAGTGAGTGTGTGGATGAGTTTGTGTGTATGTGTGTATCTGCATGTGTGTGCTTTTGTGTGTGCGTGTGTGTGTCTTTGTGTTTATGTGGGAGTGAGTGTGTGGATGAGTTTGTGTGTATGTGTGTATTTGCATGTGTGTGCTTTTGTGTGTGCGTGCGTGTGTCTTTGTGTTTATGTGGGAGTGAGTGTGTGGATGAGTTTGTGTGTATGTGTGTATTTGCATGTGTGTGCTTTTGTGTGTGCGTGCGTGTGTCTTTGTGTTTATGTGGGAGTGAGTGTGTGGATGAGTTTGTGTGTATGTGTGTATTTGCATGTGTGTGCTTTTGTGTGTGCGTGCGTGTGTCTTTGTGTTTATGTGGGAGTGAGTGTGTGGATGAGTTTGTGTGTATGTGTGTATTTGCATGTGTGTGCTTTTGTGTGTGCGTGTGTGTGTCTTTGTGTTTATGTGGGAGTGAGTGTGTGGATGAGTTTGTGTGTATGTGTGTATTTGCATGTGTGTGCTTTTGTGTGTGCGTGCGTGTGTCTTTGTGTTTATGTGGGAGTGAGTGTGTGGATGAGTTTGTGTGTATGTGTGTATTTGCATGTGTGTGCTTTTGTGTGTGCGTGCGTGTGTCTTTGTGTTTATGTGGGAGTGAGTGTGTGGATGAGTTTGTGTGTATGTGTGTATTTGCATGTGTGTGCTTTTGTGTGTGCGTGCGTGTGTCTTTGTGTTTATGTGGGAGTGAGTGTGTGGATGAGTTTGTGTGTATGTGTGTATTTGCATGTGTGTGCTTTTGTGTGTGCGTGCGTGTGTCTTTGTGTTTATGTGGGAGTGAGTGTGTGGATGAGTTTGTGTGTATGTGTGTATCTGCATGTGTGTGCTTTTGTGTGTGCGTGCGTGTGTCTTTGTGTTTATGTGGGAGTGAGTGTGTGGATGAGTTTGTGTGTATGTGTGTATTTGCATGTGTGTGCTTTTGTGTGTGCGTGCGTGTGTCTTTGTGTTTATGTGGGAGTGAGTGTGTGGATGAGTTTGTGTGTATGTGTGTATTTGCATGTGTGTGCTTTTGTGTGTGCGTGCGTGTGTCTTTGTGTTTATGTGGGAGTGAGTGTGTGGATGAGTTTGTGTGTATGTGTGTATTTGCATGTGTGTGCTTTTGTGTGTGCGTGCGTGTGTCTTTGTGTTTATGTGGGAGTGAGTGTGTGGATGAGTTTGTGTGTATGTGTGTATTTGCATGTGTGTGCTTTTGTGTGTGCGTGCGTGTGTCTTTGTGTTTATGTGGGAGTGAGTGTGTGGATGAGTTTGTGTGTATGTGTGTATCTGCATGTGTGTGCTTTTGTGTGTGCGTGCGTGTGTCTTTGTGTTTATGTGGGAGTGAGTGTGTGGATGAGTTTGTGTGTATGTGTGTATCTGCATGTGTGTGCTTTTGTGTGTGCGTGCGTGTGTCTTTGTGTTTATGTGGGAGTGAGTGTGTGGATGAGTTTGTGTGTATGTGTGTATCTGCATGTGTGTGCTTTTGTGTGTGCGTGCGTGTGTCTTTGTGTTTATGTGGGAGTGAGTGTGTGGATGAGTTTGTGTGTATGTGTGTATCTGCATGTGTGTGCTTTTGTGTGTGCGTGCGTGTGTCTTTGTGTTTATGTGGGAGTGAGTGTGTGGATGAGTTTGTGTGTATGTGTGTATTTGCATGTGTGTGCTTTTGTGTGTGCGTGCGTGTGTCTTTGTGTTTATGTGGGAGTGAGTGTGTGGATGAGTTTGTGTGTATGTGTGTATTTGCATGTGTGTGCTTTTGTGTGTGCGTGCGTGTGTCTTTGTGTTTATGTGGGAGTGAGTGTGTGGATGAGTTTGTGTGTATGTGTGTATCTGCATGTGTGTGCTTTTGTGTGTGCGTGCGTGTGTCTTTGTGTTTATGTGGGAGTGAGTGTGTGGATGAGTTTGTGTGTATGTGTGTATTTGCATGTGTGTGCTTTTGTGTGTGCGTGCGTGTGTCTTTGTGTTTATGTGGGAGTGAGTGTGTGGATGAGTTTGTGTGTATGTGTGTATTTGCATGTGTGTGCTTTTGTGTGTGCGTGCGTGTGTCTTTGTGTTTATGTGGGAGTGAGTGTGTGGATGAGTTTGTGTGTATGTGTGTATTTGCATGTGTGTGCTTTTGTGTGTGCGTGCGTGTGTCTTTGTGTTTATGTGGGAGTGAGTGTGTGGATGAGTTTGTGTGTATGTGTGTATTTGCATGTGTGTGCTTTTGTGTGTGCGTGCGTGTGTCTTTGTGTTTATGTGGGAGTGAGTGTGTGGATGAGTTTGTGTGTATGTGTGTATTTGCATGTGTGTGCTTTTGTGTGTGCGTGCGTGTGTCTTTGTGTTTATGTGGGAGTGAGTGTGTGGATGAGTTTGTGTGTATGTGTGTATCTGCATGTGTGTGCTTTTGTGTGTGCGTGCGTGTGTCTTTGTGTTTATGTGGGAGTGAGTGTGTGGATGAGTTTGTGTGTATGTGTGTATCTGCATGTGTGTGCTTTTGTGTGTGCGTGCGTGTGTCTTTGTGTTTATGTGGGAGTGAGTGTGTGGATGAGTTTGTGTGTATGTGTGTATTTGCATGTGTGTGCTTTTGTGTGTGTGTGCGTGTGTCTTTGTGTTTATGTGGGAGTGAGTGTGTGGATGAGTTTGTGTGTATGTGTGTATTTGCATGTGTGTGCTTTTGTGTGTGCGTGCGTGTGTCTTTGTGTTTATGTGGGAGTGAGTGTGTGGATGAGTTTGTGTGTATGTGTGTATTTGCATGTGTGTGCTTTTGTGTGTGCGTGCGTGTGTCTTTGTGTTTATGTGGGAGTGAGTGTGTGGATGAGTTTGTGTGTATGTGTGTATCTGCATGTGTGTGCTTTTGTGTGTGCGTGCGTGTGTCTTTGTGTTTATGTGGGAGTGAGTGTGTGGATGAGTTTGTGTGTATGTGTGTATTTGCATGTGTGTGCTTTTGTGTGTGCGTGCGTGTGTCTTTGTGTTTATGTGGGAGTGAGTGTGTGGATGAGTTTGTGTGTATGTGTGTATTTGCATGTGTGTGCTTTTGTGTGTGCGTGCGTGTGTCTTTGTGTTTATGTGGGAGTGAGTGTGTGGATGAGTTTGTGTGTATGTGTGTATCTGCATGTGTGTGCTTTTGTGTGTGCGTGCGTGTGTCTTTGTGTTTATGTGGGAGTGAGTGTGTGGATGAGTTTGTGTGTATGTGTGTATCTGCATGTGTGTGCTTTTGTGTGTGCGTGCGTGTGTCTTTGTGTTTATGTGGGAGTGAGTGTGTGGATGAGTTTGTGTGTATGTGTGTATTTGCATGTGTGTGCTTTTGTGTGTGCGTGCGTGTGTCTTTGTGTTTATGTGGGAGTGAGTGTGTGGATGAGTTTGTGTGTATGTGTGTATCTGCATGTGTGTGCTTTTGTGTGTGCGTGCGCGTGTCTTTGTGTTTATGTGGGAGAGAGTGTGTGGATGAGTTTGTGTGTATGTGTGTATGTGCATGTGTGTGCTTTTGTGTGTGCGTGCGTGTGTCTTTGTGTTTATGTGGGAGTGAGTGTGTGGATGAGTTTGTGTGTATGTGTGTATTTGCATGTGTGTGCTTTTGTGTGTGTGTGCGTGTGTCTTTGTGTTTATGTGGGAGTGAGTGTGTGGATGAGTTTGTGTGTATGTGTGTATTTGCATGTGTGTGCTTTTGTGTGTGCGTGCGTGTGTCTTTGTGTTTATGTGGGAGTGAGTGTGTGGATGAGTTTGTGTGTATGTGTGTATTTGCATGTGTGTGCTTTTGTGTGTGTGTGCGTGTGTGTCTTTGTGTTTATGTGGGAGTGAGTGTGTGGATGAGTTTGTGTGTATGTGTGTATTTGCATGTGTGTGCTTTTGTGTGTGCGTGCGTGTGTCTTTGTGTTTATGTGGGAGTGAGTGTGTGGATGAGTTTGTGTGTATGTGTGTATTTGCATGTGTGTGCTTTTGTGTGTGCGTGCGTGTGTCTTTGTGTTTATGTGGGAGTGAGTGTGTGGATGAGTTTGTGTGTATGTGTGTATCTGCATGTGTGTGCTTTTGTGTGTGCGTGCGTGTGTCTTTGTGTTTATGTGGGAGTGAGTGTGTGGATGAGTTTGTGTGTATGTGTGTATTTGCATGTGTGTGCTTTTGTGTGTGCGTGCGTGTGTCTTTGTGTTTATGTGGGAGTGAGTGTGTGGATGAGTTTGTGTGTATGTGTGTATTTGCATGTGTGTGCTTTTGTGTGTGCGTGCGTGTGTCTTTGTGTTTATGTGGGAGTGAGTGTGTGGATGAGTTTGTGTGTATGTGTGTATCTGCATGTGTGTGCTTTTGTGTGTGTGTGTGTGCGTGCGTGTGTCTTTGTGTTTATGTGGGAGTGAGTGTGTGGATGAGTTTGTGTGTATGTGTGTATTTGCATGTGTGTGCTTTTGTGTGTGCGTGCGTGTGTCTTTGTGTTTATGTGGGAGTGAGTGTGTGGATGAGTTTGTGTGTATGTGTGTATTTGCATGTGTGTGCTTTTGTGTGTGCGTGCGTGTGTCTTTGTGTTTATGTGGGAGTGAGTGTGTGGATGAGTTTGTGTGTATGTGTGTATTTGCATGTGTGTGCTTTTGTGTGTGCGTGCGTGTGTCTTTGTGTTTATGTGGGAGTGAGTGTGTGGATGAGTTTGTGTGTATGTGTGTATCTGCATGTGTGTGCTTTTGTGTGTGCGTGCGCGTGTCTTTGTGTTTATGTGGGAGAGAGTGTGTGGATGAGTTTGTGTGTAGGTGTGTATTTGCATGTGTGTGCTTTTGTGTGTGCGTGCGTGTGTCTTTGTGTTTATGTGGGAGTGAGTGTGTGGATGAGTTTGTGTGTATGTGTGTATCTGCATGTGTGTGCTTTTGTGTGTGCGTGCGTGTGTCTTTGTGTTTATGTGGGAGTGAGTGTGTGGATGAGTTTGTGTGTATGTGTGTATTTGCATGTGTGTGCTTTTGTGTGTGTGTGCGTGTGTGTCTTTGTGTTTATGTGGGAGGGAGTGTGTGGATGAGTTTGTGTGTATGTGTGTATTTGCATGTGTGTGCTTTTGTGTGTGCGTGCGTGTGTGTCTTTGTGTTTATGTGGGAGTGTGTGTGTGGATGAGTTTGTGTGTATGTGTGTATCTGCATGTGTGTGCTTTTGTGTGTGCGTGCGTGTGTCTTTGTGTTTATGTGGGGGTGAGTGTGTGGATGAGTTTGTGTGTATGTGTGTATCTGCATGTGTGTGCTTTTGTGTGTGCGTGCGTGTGTCTTTGTGTTTATGTGGGAGTGAGTGTGTGGATGAGTTTGTGTGTATGTGTGTATCTGCATGTGTGTGCTTTTGTGTGTGCGTGCGTGTGTCTTTGTGTTTATGTGGGAGTGAGTGTGTGGATGAGTTTGTGTGTATGTGTGTATCTGCATGTGTGTGCTTTTGTGTGTGCGTGCGTGTGTCTTTGTGTTTATGTGGGAGTGAGTGTGTGGATGAGTTTGTGTGTATGTGTGTATGTGCATGTGTGTGCTTGTGTGTGTGCGTGCGTGTGTCTTTGTGTTTATGTGGGAGTGAGTGTGTGGATGAGTTTGTGTGTATGTGTGTATTTGCATGTGTGTGCTTTTGTGTGTGCGTGCGTGTGTCTTTGTGTTTATGTGGGAGTGAGTGTGTGGATGAGTTTGTGTGTATGTGTGTATCTGCATGTGTGTGCTTTTGTGTGTGTGTGCGTTTGTCTTTGTGTTTATGTGGGAGTGAGTGTGTGGATGAGTTTGTGTGTATGTGTGTATCTGCATGTGTGTGCTTTTGTGTGTGCGTGCGTGTGTCTTTGTGTTTATGTGGGAGTGAGTGTGTGGATGAGTTTGTGTGTATGTGTGTATGTGCATGTGTGTGCTTTTGTGTGTGCGTGCGTGTGTCTTTGTGTTTATGTGGGAGTGAGTGTGTGGATGAGTTTGTGTGTATGTGTGTATTTGCATGTGTGTGCTTTTGTGTGTGCGTGCGTGTGTCTTTGTGTTTATGTGGGAGTGAGTGTGTGGATGAGTTTGTGTGTATGTGTGTATTTGCATGTGTGTGCTTTTGTGTGTGCGTGCGTGTGTCTTTGTGTTTATGTGGGAGTGAGTGTGTGGATGAGTTTGTGTGTATGTGTGTATTTGCATGTGTGTGCTTTTGTGTGTGTGTGTGTGCGTGTGTGTCTTTGTGTTTATGTGGGAGTGAGTGTGTGGATGAGTTTGTGTGTATGTGTGTATCTGCATGTGTGTGCTTTTGTGTGTGTGTGTGTGCGTGTGTGTCTTTGTGTTTATGTGGGAGTGAGTGTGTGGATGAGTTTGTGTGTATGTGTGTATCTGCATGTGTGTGTGTGTGTGCGTGCGTGTGTCTTTGTGTTTATGTGGGAGTGAGTGTGTGGATGAGTTTGTGTGCATGTGTGTATTTGCATGTGTGTGCTTTTGTGTGTGTGTGCGTGTGTCTTTGTGTTTATGCGGGAGTGAGTGTGTGGATGAGTTTGTGTGTATGTGTGTATCTGCATGTGTGTGCTTTTGTGTGTGTG